>JABVXS010000132.1:0-50824 GCA_013365335.1 Madathamugadia hiepei
TTTTTTTTTTTTTAAAAAATTTTTTTTTTTTTTTTTTTTTTTTTTTTTTTTTTGTCGGTTAAAATCAATTTTTCACATTACGAAATTTCAGAAAATTAAATGAAAATTTTGCAACGAATTTCTAAATTAATTTATTAATTAAAACCACAGAAACATCTTCCAGTAATTTCCCACATCATTTCTGTTTGTTAAGTATCGGTCAATACTTTCAATGAAATGACAAATTTTCATTAAATTAGCGACATCTTCCGTACCTTCCGGCAAACTTACAGTCTTCTGAACTTTCTACTTCTTTGTTGTAATCTGGAATTTCAAAAGGTTCACATCATTTATTATTTTAATTTTATTGTTTCATCATTTTTAGCAATTAAATTTTTCATAGGAATGTTGCTGACAGTTCCGTTGCAAATAATTTCTTGAAAATTAATTAATAATTTTACATTCTAATTAATTTTTTAATCAAAAAAGGGAACCTTCTGTTTATATATTTGAATAAACAAAGATTTTGCTTTTATAAAAGAAAGAAATTTAAAAGTTTTCGTTAAAAATTTTTCACATCCTTTTTTCCCGCTCAATTAGTTTGAATTGATATGAAATTTCAATTAATTGAGTATGTCACTCCGTGTACATATTCCTGCAGTTCGTTAGAAGTTATTGCTGCTGAAAATTTTGCACAATTGAGAACCTACCTACCCAATTATCTTAATTAGCAACTGTATTAATTAATTCGAATTGGACAAATGGAATTTTATCGTTGAAAAGTATTTGTTGAAATATTTAAATATTCAATCATCGTTGAAAACATTGAATTACATGTATTTCGGTTTGTAGTAAAAAATTTTGCGAATAATTTTGAAATTAAAATGACTTTGCGAATTAAATTTTTGTACTGAAATGGAATAATGCATTTTTGAAATTTCCAATCAAAATAAATTGATAATTTAGGAGGAAATGAAATTCAATAAGTAAATAATTCATATTCTGATCGTAAAAAGCCGAATATTCAATTTCATTTAAATATCTTTTTTTTTTGAAATGAAAAATTAGTTGAAAGTCGAAGAACTTGTAGTGTTATAAGTCTGACCATTCAAATTACTTTACAACAAGCGATGATGTTGGCCTGAGAGTTTTCATTTCTCAAGAGAGGCAATGTTGAATGCTGTGAAATGGGATCAGGTGGTTGAGGGCTGAGAACACAGCATTGTCCAACTCCGAACCAGTGAAGTTTTACTTTTTTTGAATTCAAATTTTCAAAATGCATTTCTAGAAGGAATGCAATCCTTCGCGTGACAATTTTCATTTACTATTCAACTTTTCATTTACTTCACGAAATTTCATTATTGCGAAATTTAATTTTTCACTTCCATGTTTCAAGATTATTTAATTCACAGCTTTCATCCATAACGAAATCTTCAAATTTCCATCTATTTTTTAATTATGGTTAATTTGTAAAATGCATAAGTCAATGTTTATGGCATAATGAAAGTATTTCAATTAATTATTTTTGGCTTATTTAAATTTTTAATAAAATTTAAAAAAATTCTTTAAATATTTATCATAGCTCAATTTGAATACAAATGAACTAGCAAAATGATTTATTAATATTGTTAAGTGACTGTTTTATCAAAATTAAATTTTTGCCCATCCATGTTTGACAAAAATTTAAGCAAAAAAAAAGGAAAGAAAGGAAACACAAAGATAACGATCTACTGGAATTCCGTATCACCGAAATATCTTTCCATCTTTTCCGCACTTCAATTCATTCTCTCGTTTGAAATTAAAATTTTAATTGCAATTGAGTAAAAGTCTTCCAATCTTCACTAATACGTATTTCTAATTTTTCCTAACTGATGAAGTACTTTTTTTACATTTAATTTTTTTAAAATGAAGTTCGAAAGTGATCTTTTCAACGATGCTTTTACTTATGTAACCGAAAGTAATCTATTGATTGCTGAAATATGTCATAATTAATTGCCCTTGATAATTATTTAGTAAAAGAGAAGAAATTAATTGAATATTTTAGAAATAAAAGTTGAGAATTTGTTCCACCCAAATTTGACCGAAGAATTGTTGAAATGATTATTCCATCCCTCTCTTCTGGTGGTCATTCCACTTTGATCCATCCATGCCCATCACTACATCTGTTTGTGTCCACTCAGAGGTCATTGGACCAATAAAGGTATTCTTATGTGTTTGTTTATTTGTTTACAAATGAAAGTAATACGTGAAAGAACAATTCATTGGTGTGAAGGAAGGGGAAGAGTGGACGAAGCAAATCAAAGGAAAGGTAAGACGAGAAAGTTCGGTGTCAAATTGATTAAGTAAACAAACTTGATAATATTAAATTACCATCGCTGGAAATTATGATTGGTTTAATCTTTGCTCTTTGTCAATTTCATCCTTTTAGCCTTCAAAAATGTTGTAGTTTCATTTCTATTAAATTTTAAAAATCAATTTGATTAATGAAGGATTGGATGAGAGAAATTCCATAATAGTAAAAAGTAATTTTTATTATATGTCATGAATTATTTAAGAGAGCTGATCAATCGATTGTTTTAAGACGAACTCATCACGGCAATCAATCTTCTTCTTAGCGTTTGTCCCACTTGGTTGTAGGGTTCGCTACAAGGGAGCGTCGTTTCCACGTCACGGTTCTGTGCTACATCCATAAGCCAGAAACCCATGCTCATGATTATCATATACCAGGTGTTGTCCATGTACGTCATCGTTGTAGTATACCCTAGCATTCATGCGACTACTAGATTTGCCAGACCGACCCGTCGCTAAGGTCTATCGTCGGGGAACTGACCGCTCAGGATTGAGACAAATTAGATCACCCTCATCACGGTAATCAATATGTAATAGAAATCAACACCGAAATTTTACAACCGCAATTAATAAAAAATTAAGTGAATGTGATAATTCATGCAATTTCATAACCAACGACCCGTGATTTAAGATCTAAGAGCTAGTGAGAAAAAGAGCTAAAGAAAGAGAGAAAATGAAAAAGAGAACGAAAACTTGGGAGGAGGACAGACGTCAAAAGAAAAAAGTCCTTGACTTATATAATAAAACTTCTTCAATAATTTACTATTCACTAATAATAATCTATGAAAATATTCGCGGAATAGTCTCTTTCCTTTTATTTTTGGAAGGAAAAAATTTTGCAAATCAAAATAATTGAAAAAGGAAAATGTAATTTAACTAAATGTTTCCTTCACTAATGAAACTGAGCAATGTAATCAAAGCTTCAATTTATCTTTTACTATTTCGCTGTTTTCTTTGTATTAATTATTTTTTTCTCTTTTTCCACCATTGTTTTTTCTTGTTTTTCTCTTTCCTCATTTTCTATTTCGGTGTTTGTTACATGCTTTGAACCCTTCTCTCTTTCCACTTCCTTTTCTTCTTTTCCCTTTGTCAAATAAATTCATTCCATATCAATTTATCCAATTCTTTTCATCTTTTTTTTTTTTACTTTTCAATTCAACCGATTATCGTCTCTTTTTACCGCTAACCCTTTGAAAATTAAATGACATTGATGGCTTTCAACGGTTCAATTCTTTTTTTCTCTTTCTCTCCTCTTCCTCTTCTTTTAAATTTGTTTTTTTTTTTAGTTTATTGTTAAAATTAATTTTTTTCCCTTTTTAAAAAAATTTATTTCCGAATTTTATTTATAAATTGAGTTTAAAAATAAACTAAGTTTTTAATGAAATAATTAAAATTTTTCGTTTTAAATTTTGAAATTACTAAATTAAAACATTTAAATCGCCGAAATTTATTTATTTTTTCTCATATTTTATTCAATGAAATAACTCGAAATGTATGGCTTTCATCATTTTATTTCTAAAATAATTAAATAAAACGTTTTTTGAAAAAACAAATTCATTTGAGGGAAAGAATTGTTTGAACGATTTGATTACTTCAGCCTGAGCACTGAGCATTTCAAGTTTAACATTGTCGACAGAAGAATGGATCATACTGGCAACTGATGTGTTTGGAGATTGGCGTGTAAAGTTTCACACCTGTGATCCCAAATTTAAACTTTCACTCACTGATGACAATTGATCTTCGATGATGAATGGTCAGATTTCTGGCCAATCTGAAATTACCTCACAGCCGTCCATTATTATCACCTTTATCGCCAGTCATAGTTCCAGACGGAAAAGGCAGAACAAAGGAAAGAGGTCAGAGTTCTAGACGGAAGAGTAAGAACAAAGGAGTGACACTTAAAGTGCTCATTGACCTCTGAAAATAATGCATTTGCTTCTCACCTTAAGCAACTAATTTGATTAATCTATTTATAATTTCTTTGAAATAGCTTACTCTTAGCTTTCCATTGTAAATGCAAATGTCTTTTCAATTACTTCCTTTCAAAATAAAACTTTTTCAGCGCCTTACTTTCATCCATTGAAAAATATACTCGTTAATTGCGGAATTTCTCAAGAAATTTGTTCAACAAAATCATTTGAAAAGCTTAGAAATAGGTAATTCTTCAATTTGTTTTCAAATGAGATTGCTTAAAGGAAAAAACTAAAATACCTGAACTTTGAAGATTTTAGCAAGCGGACATTTCCAGTGCATTTGAATATATTTTCTCTTGCCTGTTTAGTCTTTATCATATGTTAAATTTGAAAATAAATTTAAATGAAATTGAAAAACAAATATTTCATGAAAACAAGTTTCATTCAAAAAATAATTTTTTTATATTCCAGGTTATTTGAAAAATTTAGTAACACTTTTATGACCCTTGTAGTTCTTCACTTTTGGTAAACTTTTATTTGCCATCTCAGACAATGTCACTTCGGAACTGGTCTGCAGTGTAAATACAAATGCCTCTAAATTTGATTCCTTTCAAACTGAAACTTTTTCAACACCTTACTTATATCCATTGAGAAGGAGCTTTCTTAAAAACTTCTCATTCACCAAAATGAATACTGTACACATGAATACAGCAGATCTCCTCCGTGAGTACAGTACACCTACTCTGTCCTGTTCTTAATAGGATTACAGAAATGAATTAAGCTGTTGTTACTTAGAATTTGTTGGTAAATGATTCTCGGGATTGGAATGTCTGCTGTAGTTTCAACACAGTATTTGAGTACGGTGAAGTTTTCAGAAACTGTGTTAGTTGTTTTACTAATTTATGAAGTATCAACAATTTCGGTTAAATATATGATCATCTTAATGTCTGTAAATATTCTTCAATGTTGAACTAAAACAGGATTTTTAATAGACATGAATAGGGAAGGGATACGATAGCATGGAATGAATGGATACGGTAGCATGGAATGAATGGATACGGTAGCATGGAATGAATGGATACGGTAGCATGGAATGGATGGATACGGTAGCATGGAATATTTTCAATCCCATTTTGTGTCACTGCTTTCCATCTCACATAATTATTATCAGTTATTTTTATGCTTACCTTTTTCTAGCAGAACAATTTCAACCACTGTTCGTTTTTTCAAAATTTATTTCCATTACCGTTTCCTTCAATGCCGTCTGCAAATTTCTTCTGTTACCGCATTAATCCCAATTTAAGGAACGTTTCGAGTTTGCTTAAAAAGTTTATTTTATTCATGGACAATTTCTTGCATCTCTGTTCATAAGATTTTCTAGCGATATTGTCTTTGCTCACATTTGATACTACGGTACTTACCTAATATGTGAACTGCAGTGTCTGCACACGGACATGCTAAGACCACAATATCCACAGTTATCACAGTTGTAAACCGAAAAACATTTTGCTTTTAAAAAATTCTCTTCACTAAAGAATTTTTACAAAAAACGAAATTGTGAAAAAAATATTTTGCTAAATCATTTTTTCATTATTTCTTAAAAAAAAAAATAAATAAATGGAAAGAAATATAGAAAAATGGAAATTTCTTTTTTCTCGATCATATTGAGGAAAATATTTTTATAAATTTTAAATTTGCTCTTTTTTTGTTCATTTGCTGCTTTCTTTCTTCATCTCTCTCTCTCTCTCTCTCTCTCTCTCTGTTTTAAAAAACAGAATGAAGGTTGAAAATTTTAATACAAAATTTCATTCAGTACTGGAGAGCAAACCTTTATATGTGAGGATGGGCAGAGAGAGTATTTGGAAGTAAGGGATAAGGCTCGGAATTTGATGGAAAGGAAAAGCTGTGGAATTTAACAGCTTATAAAGTTGTCGACGAGGAATGTTGAAAATGAGAGAAACGAGAAAGGGAAGTATTGGAAGGGTTAGTCACTGCAATTGTTTTTCGAGAAATGGACGACAGTTTTTTGTGTGGACAAATTGGTGACAACGAGGAGTGAGTGAATGGCAGATGTTTCTAATTCTGTTAGCTAATTCATTTCCACCCTTTCTATTCATTTCTGAGCCTAAAATTTATAAATGAATGGAATGAATTGCACGAAAAACTGGAGGATTGATTGATATATCCGAAAAGCTTTCAATATTTTATCAAAATTTATGCATTTTATTTTGAAATTTCCTTCCTTCCTTGGTCATTGGTAAGTGGATATCTCAACGAGTGTCCCCGTGTCGACACTTTTCCACAACGATTCTCCACTTTGCTCGGTTTCGACTATGTAAATTATTTAATGAATCTATTTCACAACATCACAATCACACTTGCATTGTAATATTTTTAAAAGTAATCCTTTATACTTTAAGTAACCTAAAAAAACTTGAAAAAAATCGAAATCGTTTTTTTTGTATAAAATTTAAAAGATTTTATGGAAATTATTCATTAAATGATTACAGTAGCACTTGAAATGATTACAGTAGCACTTGAAATGATTACAGTAGCACTTGAAATGATTACAGTAGCACTTGAAATGATTACAGTAACACTTAGTTTAATTTTATTCAATTTTTAAACAAAATTTTGATTTGTGAAAAATGATTGATAGCAATGTTAAAAATAATCTTTGATGAATACATTTTTGGATAGGTTACGGTAGAAAATAAATGGAAATGATGAATTTTTGTAGGAATCAATCTACAGTGTTTGATTTATCAAATTTAGATTTCAGTTGGTACTTGCTGAACAGTGCGAAATTTGAGCAGCTGTGCATATGTGACGACGGGTGTTTGTTAATCATGATCATAATCATAACAATGACCCGAATCTTCCTTCCCAATATCGTCAGATGACCCTTCCACTCTGTGATGTCAAGCTAACCGATGTTTCCTCTTATCCATAATAATATTATATGTTACAGTATCATTGTCAACTTCACGAACATTTGCCACATACTGTCAAAATTTCATTTATCAATGTTTCAAATTCTTTTCAAATTTGTCTAAACTGGACAGGTCAAATTTTAGTTCCTTTGATGGTAATTTTAACCAAAAGCTTGGCTAATGATAATTTTAGAGTTTGTAGCTAATGTGATGTAAGAGATTATCAAGTTTATTGATGATAATGGTGATAAGTAATAGTACAGTGATGTGGGTTAAGTGACAGTGGCAAGTTGACGATGACGGGATAAGCGGTGATGTGACAATTTAATTTGCACTGGCAGTATGAGGTGAGTGTAGAACGATGCCAATTGTTAGTTATAATATAATTCGACAAGCAAACATGGAAACAGTGATGCTTGTTACAATAATATCACTGCAAACTGCAGTTGAGTCTCATTCATAATCGGCAAGTAGCAAAATGTTTTAAAATTTTCAACGTTTAATCCGCTAGTTTACCTTTAATTAGGCCTAAGCTCAAACTCTGCTTTTCTGTTTTCCTTGCGGGATATTTTAAAGTTATTCTGGCACAGCCAAAAAGCATGCAAGTAAAAGTTGGTGACCTTTTCTACAGTATTCCACAATGCAACAAGACTGCAACCTTGCTGTCTGTTGTATGCCAAATTTTGGCGTTGACCTATAGTTGCTCGATATGAAGCGTTCAACGTTGAGTTATGGTAATCGTAAATCTGAAATTTTAATTTTTTTGCAGGATCATGACAGCTGTGGTAATGGACATTTCCTGGAGAAACGCGGACAACACCTGAAACATCGATTGTCCATGAAAAGTTCTGGATAATTCCAAGAGGATTGAAATATATTTTATTGATTGCCAGTTCTTGAAATGATCAATTTGTCGTAAATGGAAGAATTGAATGAATCCTCCCTTTCCCGCAGACCTGAAATTAATGATTCTTCCCAATTTCACTTTTCTTTTCTTGCAAATGCCAGCTAACTTATATATGAAATTCCCTGGATTTTCTGGATTACTTTGGACTTTTCCTTTTCTTTAAAATTAATTATTCATTAAGCCTCATTAAATTTTCAAGTGAAGCATTTACTTAGCTAAATGGCAATTTTGAATTTATTTAATTGTTGACGACTATTCTGAATTCATCCACTTTTAGCATTTAATAACTTCTTAATGTCAACTCGAAGGCAAATATAATTTTGGTGACCTTTGGTGTATGACCTTATTCATCATAGATAAATTTATGAATTGCATAATTTAATGGCTCACGGTATGCTGAGATTTCGCTTATAACCCATTTGAAAATAGTTTAATTTCAAATTTATCTCAAAAAATTTTGATAAAATTTTTTTTTTGATTTAATGCAAAAAAGCAAAGCAAATACGAAAATTCCCAAATAACTAATTCAAATCATTTTTGCAGAAATATTTGAAAATCAGCAAGGCAATTACATAAACATGAAATTAGAATGAAGCAGTTTGAAAAAAAATTGAAATTTGAAAAAAATTTTAAGAATTCAAAAAATTTCGATAAATTACTATCATTTATAGATAAACATTCATCTGTAGGAAATAGTAAGTTTATGAAGGGAAATGAAGCATTTAACTTGGCAACATATAAAAATCCTTGTGGGAAGCATGAATCAGTTTACCTGAATCACCTGAGCTGGAGAAGCTTAATGAATTATTTAAATTAATCAACCTTTGAATGATTTAAATTAATCAAAAAAAAAAAAATGATTGATAGTATTTGCTAAATGTTTAAATTTTTCACTGAAATTTTTTAAGCAGTGTTATTTTAAATTAATAAAAAAAGTTTAAAATTAAAAGAAATCCTAGAATTGATTTCATCATACCAATGCTTAGCAGCACTTAAGTATTTCCCTAATTACGCCAATCTTCAGTATTTCAATAGCTTTAAATTATCCAATTGATTTTCTAATTCTCTTCCTTTTCACTCTTCTTTCTTTTAAAATAAGTTTTCAATAAAATAAAATAAATCTTTCATTTCGAATTTCTAACAGAGATGTCATAAGTTTGATTGTAAATAATGGCGCAACTGTCTCAATGATTGGCTGTTCGTTGAAAAGTTCTAACTTTTTTTTCAAATTTTTTTTCTCAAATTTTGACTTCCTTAGACATAACATCCGGTTGGAAATTTTTTTCAAATCTAGAATTTTTTTTAATTTTAATTTGTTTGTTTCCATAAATTCTTGAAGAGAAACTTCATTGCACTACAAATGAATGACAAAGGAAATGTTTAAAAACGACAATTTCAATCAAATTTCATCAAAAAATAATTTCATACTTTGCCCATTTACTCATTGGCCTTAAAGGCCTTGACAATTGCTCTGACCTTGCGCTTACTTATGGCTATTGCAAGCGTGCACGAATCATACCAGCTTAGTCAGTACTGATTTAAAGGTTTTTTAAAATTTCCATTTCCTTCATTTTTAAATTTTAAAGATTGAAATTTTGTTAAAACATTCACAAACTTATCAAATTATTTCATCTTTTAAATAATTTAAAATTAAATTTTGTTTGATTTGATAAACATAAAACAAATATTTTCCGATTAATCTAAATGACATTCATTTTTAAATTTCCAAAAACAAGAAGGAAAAGTTCAAAATTAGTTTTATTCATTAAGATCCAAATTTCAAAATTTTCGGCGAATCTTTCATCTTTACCCTGTACACAATATTCATTGCTCTATTTCCCATTGTTTTCACTTATTTTCTTTCAATTTCTAAAATTTTATTTTATTTAGTTTTAAAATTTTTTAAAAGAATGAATTTGTTTTTCCAGCTTAGCATTCAACGTCTGGTTTTTAAGCTTTTTAAATTTCGGAATTAACTTTTCAAATTTTTTGCGGAATTTAAATTGTAATTGGAATATTTAAAAAAGTTATTACGTTATCTTGTAAAATTTAGAAATTGTTCTGAAAAATTTAAAACTTCAAAATGATTAAAAAATTATTTTCAAAAAAAACAAATAATAGAAATTAAATGCAAAGCATCGATGCAATTATCGCTCATCAAGAATGAGTCATGTTGATAATGGAAAGATGAAAGTTTCAAATTGGTTAAAATGCGTAAATTTCGCGTAAAATGTATGAGACATTCCGACATTTGATCAATTGATGAGTCCAAAATGAAACAATTTAAGGGCGGAAAATTTGAAACTTCCAGAGCGCTCTTTGATTAATTGCGCCATTTTGCAGTTTACAAAAAAGAAAAAAAAGGACGCTTGTAGTAATTTTGAAATTGAAGAAATGTTCTTACATCGCGGAGAAGGACATCGACAACTGTTTGAGTTTCATCCCTTCCTGATCAGTTTAGTTTACCGGTCAGATTCAACCATCTGATAAGCCTACATTGCGGCATCGTTTACATCAAAATTTCCAGCCTTTCCGTCCTGAATTAATCGATTGTTGAAATGACTGTAATTTTTTCGTCCACATCAATCGAACTTCATTTGTTTATTTCTCTCCTCCGGAATTTAGGGATTTTTGACAGAATTTTGGAATTATTATAATCTACCTTTGCAATCAATCACTCGACCATTGCAGTCCATCCAGCAATTACCATTACATTTCTGTCATTTTTCTCTGTTCATTTAATCACTTTGCACGCAAATTATCTACTTCACCAGAAAACATTGCTTGCTTACTTTAAGGAATTTCAAAACTCACAAATACTGTACTTTTCGTATGCAATTTCAGGCTTTTCTACTTTGTTAAAAATGTATGAGAAGTAAAGCGAACATTTTTAATTAATTAAATTGCAAAATTCTTGTTCAAAATCACATTTCAGGAAACAATTTCAGATATCATCAAAAACTAGGTGGTTATTAATTGTTCACCTGTTGCAAACTAGTAGCAATGTATCATTGAAAAAGTGGTGATTATACGGTTGTAAATCGTCCAACAACCGTACTGAATCGTTGTTAACGGACAGGTAGGTCTACCTGAATCACACGATATTGCAATTACAATCGTAAATCATCCAGGTATTTGTAATTTAGGTATCAGAAGACTCTGTAACTTCTCCTTCTCATCCCTATCGCTCTCATTTGCTTTCATTCAGTTTAATTACTGCAATTAAATCGTTCATTGTTATGATTATTCTCATAATTGTTATCATTATTGTCATCATTGTTATCATTATTGTCATAATTGTTATCATTGTTATCATCATTGTTATCATTGTTGTCATCATCGTTATCATTGTTATCATTATTGTCATTACTAATATCATTCCCGTCATATTTATTTTGTTGTTTCAACACAGTTTTAGAATTTTTTAAAAGAAAATTTTAAATATTTTGAAGTGATTTTCGAAAAATTTTACTTTAATTTTCATTCATAACAAATTAACCAATACTTCAATCCTTCATAGTACAATCAATGCCAATTTCAATTGAACAGAGACAAAATTGTTGTTAAATTCCACCTGTCATTAAGGTAGAAAAATCATTAATTTTTGGTAATATTGCTTTGCAAATCTGGTGATGAACTTTGAACTTTACCATTAAATTTCATTACTTCAAGAAGCTGGCAATCAGAGATCGTACAGATTACATACTGTAATATATAATTAATGCATTTTACAATTGGCTGGCAAATGAATTTTCAAAAACTAATCAAGTTAACTGATCAATTTGCTTACTCAAAGTAAATGAAATTTTAAAGTTTATTTTCACAATTTTTCCTTTAAGCAAATGTCCAAAATTTAATTTTACTTTGCAACCTTTTTACTTATATTTTATTGAAATTTGTTCAACTTTTCCATTCTTTTTACATTCATAGGATTTTTTTTAAGTGAGGATTTTCTCTTCTATCTCTTTCCTCTCTCCAATTCCTCCACAGTCTTTCTTCTTTCTTCTCATTTTTCACTGTTTTGAAACTTAGTTTGGTATTGTCCATAAGCAATACCAAACTAAATGCTATAATACAATTTAAATGATTTAACTTTTAATTTTTATTGAATTTAATTAAAAAATGATTTTAAAATGCCAAAATTTTCCAGAGCCATTCACTCTTTCTGTCATTTAATTGCTAAAGAATAAAATGAGTGGTACCACCGACGGCTTAAGCTAGTTTGTTTGTTTGTTTATCAGCTCCAGCGATGCATTCTCTGATAAACAACCGGAAAAAGCTCACTAATGATGGATTATCGTTATTAAAAATGAGTATTCAGGTTCTCGACCCGTCGTGATACATGCATTTCTAATGGGCAAATAGTAAATATATTCGCTAACATTGCTTACGTCATTTTAACGTGCACGTAAAAAGTGGGTATTTACGTGGGCTGACCCGTCATACGCATTTCTAATAAGCTTATAATCTTCTCCAATAAGCTTATAACGAATATGTATGTAAACATTGCTTAAGTCATTTTAACGAACCTCATGAGATCAGTGATACGTGCATATTTATATACTGGTGAATCGTCATTCTAACGTAACTTCAATGCCATTGTTTCATAAAGTAAATGGAACTTTGCTGCATTTAAAAAACATCCACTGGAAGTAACACATGCAATCAATCACGCATTAGATTTAAATGAATTTTGCAAAAAGAGAAAGAATTTCGTTTTTATTCTCTCAAGAAATTGATCTTCAAATAAATCCTTTCCGTAAGAAAACTTCATTCATTCCCTTCTTATTTTGACGTATTCGATGTTATTCAAGCCGTAATTATCTCTTTCTTCTAATTTAATAAATTAACCTTTCAACCAATAATTTTTCAAATTGTACGTGGAAATGATATTAAAATTTTATTTAGCCGATTTAATTAGCCGACACTTTAATTGCAAAAAGATTACCACCATTTAATTATTAGCTAAGGAATACTTTCAGCTTCCTAATTTTCTTTCTCTCTCTTTCTCCCTCGTTCTCTCTATACTTCTCTCATCTAAGGATTAAAAGATAATTTCTTAAGAGCTTCGAAAGAAAATGAAACGCAAATTCAGAAAACAATACAAGTTACTTCATAACTGACGAGTAACGACGTATAACTTCCAAGGTCACGCGTAAGTCATCAGCATCTATGGCTCGTAGCACCGCCCTCTCCCACTGATCCCACCCATACAAATCCGGCCCTGCGAGTCAACCCCACTGGATCAGTTTGGCCAGCTTCAGCCGATTGCTCTGGCGTCGTGTTGTGGTTATTGCAAGTGCAGTTGCTGGTATGCGTGTTTGTCCTTGTCTATATGTGTGTGTGTGTGTGTATGTGTGTGTATGTGTGTATGTATGTGTATGTGCCTGTATGTGTTTATCTGTTAATGTTTGTATTTGTTGCCGCTTTTCCTTTGTTCTGTTATACAGTATCACCAGCGGCTTTTCAGTTAAAGTGCACGTTTCACTTCATTTCGGCTAAAAATACATGTTTCACACAGTTTTGGCTGTCACGTGTGACGCCATTTCGAACAAAGTGCACGTCTTATTTTATTTAGGTTAAAACACATGTTCACGCAATTTTGGTTGAAGTGTGCGTTCCACTTATTTTCTATAAATCGAAAGGCTTATTTTGCATCTTTGCTAGGCTAATTTATTAGCATTGATAGTTTGATAGACGTGAAATTCAGAGAGAAGCATTCCTTTGCGGAGAAATTCCGTTGGTTACAGCAAATCCGTACTAACCCGGATGGTACAGTCTATCAGAGTTGGCTTACTATCCGGTTGGGAAATATACCGTAGTTCTACCCAACTTAGGTAATAGCCACTGAGCTCAGGTGATTTCGAATCAAATTTTTATAAATATTTCGTGAAAAACTTATTCCACCTCACGGCAGCATTCATTCCAATGTATCGGGTGGCACTGATGTTATCAATAATTGATTATCAATCAAACATCTGTCTTCTTTCGTTCATTAAGCGTTTCTACGGATATTTAATCATTCATGGTAATTAAAATACTTACTACCCATATGCCCTTTTTCAGATTGTTTAAATTTTCAGTAACTAATTATCAAATTTTGGGTAATAAGTTCTTTTATCAGTGATTAGAAATGCTACCATATCAAATGGCATTGACTGATAACATTGCTAAAATCCTTATCATTTTGTCTTTAAACTTATTAGCATTTATTATAGCAAGTGCTAAAATCGTTTACGCTTCTCTTTCTTTATGAGCAAACGTACGTGACGTGTTCATGATCTTCTGGTCAACCAGACACATAGTTATGCTTTTAACTTTTCCATTAATTTGCTGCAATTTATTTGGATGAAATATTTCAGGCAATTTGTACCATTCCTTATGGCCCTTTATTGGCTCTAACAGAGATTTGCTTGGCTCGATATGGCAGAATGATAGATTGAAAGGGACGTGCTGGCCATACCACTAACTTGGCTTCCACTCAGTTCACCTGCATTTCCACTGAGAACTTTCCTCACCTCTTCGCCCGGGCAACTCGAGGTGCTTATGCAGCCACCTCTGAAGAGTTCGGCACCGTCGCTGACCGCTGCTGTTACATTGCTTCCACTCTCCGTTCATCAACTGCCTCTACTGCTTACACTATGGTCAGTGGTCACATCTAAGAAAGGTATGAACACTTCCTCTTCTTCCACTCCCTCCCTCTCTCCCTCCATTATTTTACTCACTTCTAACTGTTTCATTTAAAATTTCAAAAAACGAAATTACTGTGGGCATAAAATGTATATTAAAAAAAAACAATTTAGGTTTTTAACGTAGAATAACAAAGAGAAGTCTTTCCTTTTTCAAATTTATCATTTTGTTTTATTTGACTAATTTCTTGTTTGGCATTGATCACTGTAGCATAGGAAAATTTCAGGTATTTTATAACTTGTGATGAGAAGCCATTTGTTGCCATAGAATGTGGTATGGAAAAACACCATTAAAATGTTGATCATTTTAGGGTGAGAAAAAGAAGAAATTGGTTAAATTAAAATAAATTGTTGTCGCTCCGTTAAAAATTGATTCTGATTATTTGAAAAAAAAATTTCTTGGTTAAAGTTTAAAGAAAGATTTAAAAGATTTATACAAAGGAAAAAAAAAATCTCCTTTTAATCTGTTTTGTTAAAATTTACAAAATATTCGATATTTCGGCCATTTCTTTTAATGTAAAAAATTGAATTATTAGTGCAAAGCAAAAAGTTTTTTTTTCCCTTTAGTTGAAATGAGTGATTTTTGAAGTGTAAAATTTGAATATATTTTCAAAGTAAGTTATCTCTCTTCGGAGAATGTTTAAATCATTTACGAGATTATTTGAAAAATTGAACATTTTGGTTTTTTTAAAAAATCTGATTTGAAAAAACAAAATTTTCAAGATTTTAAGCAGTGACCAAGAAACAATGACATTAGTTAGAATTTAATTAATTACTAATGCAAAGATCATAATTCATTTGCAACGGAATGTGGAAGTAATGAAGACGTACACTGCATGTGGGATTTATATGTTGGAACTCTGTTTTTTGTTCTTAATTAGAATCAATTAATATCATTCTAACCTCTGTACATACCCACAGAAACACATGCACACTCATACATATGTAGAAATATACGTGTGCATGCACATGCACACATACAGACTCATAAGTAAAGGAGTACACACACATGCATACGCGCATGCTCATGTACGTGAATTACACAGGTACATATACAAACGTAAACAGACACACATAGAGACATATAGGTGGCTTATACATGGATACATAGTTACCTGCACTAAGAATGAGGTATGTGGTGAAGTGAGATTTTAAGAGGGAATGTTTCAGTGTAATTATGATTGATGGATGGGATCAGTACTGATAAGATCGACTGATTTTACTATCAAAGTAATTGTGACTCTGTGGGAAACAGTTCTGGCTGAATGTTTAATTGTCCATGCAAATTCAGTTCACAATGTTATCATTAGAAATGGGAATATGTGACATTCTTAATGAACCTTAGCAGTGACAAATCATCCTCTCATATACCTCCATCCCTTTTTTACAGTATATCAAACACCAGTAGAGCAGGGATGGGGAGAATGGCCAATTTTTTTTTAATTTTGATAATGAAATTCAATTTTATCAAAAAGAAATGAAAGGAGAATGTGAAGTGGTAGAAATTAGATGTTAAGTGGGAGATTTTTAATGAAAATGTTGCTTTTTTTCTTGGAAAACAGGCCCATAGAAACGTAGAGAAATTGGAGTAGAGCAAAGATTAAGTTTGATTCTTTAAAAGTTTGTGTCAATTTTTTTTCCCATTTCGAAGTGCAAAAAAACCTTTTTTAGAGTAATTGCAGAAATTTATGGGTGGGAAATGGGGAATTGAGGGAACGGTTATGGGAAAAGTGGATAAAAAAACACATTTTCTGCTCTCAGTTTTCTTTGTTAAAATTTCCAGTTAATTAATTAATATGAATGAAAAAATCTGTGATTCCTTTCTTTCAGATAATATTTGTTGAAACATTGGTATTTGCAATGAGCATTAGGATTGATTTCAATGTTTATTCACTATCATATTGTCATCAAAAGGGTTAAAGGTTAAGGAGGGTTGGTTGAATGAGGAAAGATTATGTCATTAATCCTGTCAATATGGCAGTGCACTGGTACTGATAAGGATATGAGACGGCATGATAACGACGAAGGTTGCGAGGAACTGATAACAGTGATGGTTCGTAAGAATTACAAAGGGTACTATTAATGGTGGTGATAACGATAATGGCAGTATTAATAGAAGACAGTAAATTTGTGTTTGATAAGGAAGTTGATAATTACTAAAACGTAAATTCACCTTCTCTCTCTCTCTCTCTCTCTCTCTCTCTCTCAGATCCCTTCAATGTCAATAATTCAGCGGTAGGATTATTAGTATCGGCTTCCTTTTCATAACAGATGAATCATTTATCACTCATTTGCGGAAAAAGACGTCAATTCGGTGATAAATTAATCAATTGCATTGCAAGAGGTGACATTCAGTAGTCTAAAGCATCATAATAAATAAATTTTAATTGAAATTATTGTTTTCTCTGATTAAATTTTAATTAATTATCAATTTAACTTGCCATTCTTAAAATTTTCAGCTTACGATTTGATTAGTTGAAGTTTTTTTTTTTTAATTCATTTTTTAATTTGGTTGAAATTTTCAATTTGCCATTTGATTAGTTGAAATATTCGATTTACTGTTAAATTAGTTGAATTTTTTAATTTACCATTTAATTAGTTGAAAAATCTAGTTTACTATCTATTGGCTGAAATTTCGAATTTACTATTTAATTAGTCACACATATTATTGTGATTTGTTCATATTAGAATCGCAGTTACATTTCTTTAGCTTGATTTTAAAAAAAGACGGAAATTTCTCATTGTTTTGTTTCAAAGTAAGGTAAGTATTTTCAGCTGCATCGGTGAATAATTAATTAAGGTTTTTTAACTTTTAATTGCGATCATCGTTCCCTTTTGGTTTTTGTTTTTAACTATAGTCAATTGCAGTTTTTAATTCAAGTAGAAATAAATTTTGAACATTTAAAATAATCGAATTACAATTTTTAAATTTTTGTTTGTTAGATTTTAATCTATTTTTAAAAGTTTATTTTGTACAAATTTTTTCGGAGTGATTTGTTAAATTTCAAAAGAGTACATGTATAATATCCGGAGCGTTTTCAATCTTTTTCACTACATTTTTTATCCCTCATTTCCAATTAATTGTCAATTTTCGGCTCTTTTCGAATTCTTCAATATCCACTCAATCAATGCAGATTTTTTGTTAAATTACTATTTTTTTTTTCTTTCTATCCTTCTCTCTCTCTCTCGCTCTCCCTCTCTCCACCTCTTTAAAAGTTCAATTGATTTATATTAAAAGGAAATAATAACTTTCGAAGAGAAAATGCAAAATGTTCTCATCTATGCTAATTGTATAATCAAATATTTTGCGCGATATTTCTAAAAGATTTTACTGCGTTAACGATATTTTTGGCACATTAATCATTCTTTGGGGATTTCGGTGCCTTATACCATTTATGGCTGTGAAATTTGAAGGTTTCCAGGACTATAATTGAAATTTAGAGCCAAAGGATCATTTGGCTCTTTATTTTAGCCGTTCCAAAGCTTTCCGCATCGTTGAGCTGGAGGGAAATTCAACTTATACACATATAATAGCTATCAAAATTTCGAAAAAAATATTCTTAACTTTAACGATTGCACTTACGTAAAGAAGAGAGAGAGAGGAGGGATAGAGAAAGAGAGAAACGGAGAGGGAGAGAACTTTTAATTGTGAAAATTTGTATGAAAATGAGAAATTTTTAATTTCCTTTTCGTTTTTCTTCGTAATTTAACATTTTTTTCTGTTAATATGTGTAGAGATTTATGTTTTTGTCCCAAATTTTCAAAATTTTTTTTGACTTTTTTTGCGGCAATGGAAAAGCAAAATCGTTTGCTAAGTTTTTTTCAAATCAAAAAAATGGGAAAGAAAAATTATTGGAAGTAATCGATAATTTGATGTTAAAAAATGGGTTTTATGAATTTGTGTTGTACGCTCGCTTTTTTAAGTTTTAAAAAATTTTCAATTCTCCTAAAATTTTTATTAACTTTCTTTTTTTTTTTTAATTAAAATTTTATTTGTCTTCTGGTAAAGTTTTTTTAATGAAAAAAAAATAGAATAAGATTTTTTTAAAAAAAAACTTTAAGAAAGTGAAAAAATGTTCTCACTTATTAGGAACTTGAAAAGAAGTTGCAAATTTAATTTAATTAGAAATTTAGAAATAGAATAATTTGTGCACATAGTTTCATTGAACATGCATGATTTAAATAAACAAAAGCGATAGAGCAAGGGACTTCGTTAATGTGTCGTAGGCATTGGTGACATTTCAAGAATCCTAAACGACCCACTTGTTCAAGTGCTACTGCGTTATTCAAAGACTGAAAATTTTCACACTTAGACGAAATTACTTATCGCAAGTCATTGTAATTAATTATTCAATAAAGCGATTTAGGTCCTAGGAAAGTTGCATTCCCGTTAAAGTGTTGTTTTTGGTTTCTAATTTTAGGAACTTTTTTCTGTTTTCCTTTAAAAAAAAAACACTCATTTTTAGCGCAAATTTCAGTTAATTTTTTAACACTTTTCTTTCGAATTTTTGAAATTAATTTTGCGGCATTATTGTTAGTGTTATCAAGTATTATCAGATTTGTTATCACTGTTATCAACTTTTGCTCTTCGGTATCTTCGGGAACCTTTGGCAGTTTAATTGCTAGCTTCATTAATTTTTTATAACTACCAAAAAATGAAAATTTATTTGTTGCTTTGGAAGCTAATTTCTCATTCGTCTAATTACTGGTTGTTTTCAGGATGCATTTTACATTGATGTACGGTGTTAATAATAATAATGACAGTAATAATGCTTGGGACAGTATTAATTAGTAACAGCAGTAATTAACAATGATGATCTACCTTTAGTGTGTCATTTGACATGGCTTATTTTAATATCCTTGATTACAGAGGTTGTTGTAATCATTATCATTGAAATGCTAACAGTTTGGTAATTGGTAAGGAGGAAGGTAAATTCAATTTTAATCTTCAATATTGAAATTTCATTGAATTTAATTTTAGTTGTTCTGCTTGATACATCAAATTCAACCACTGAATTGCGTTGGCAGACACATTCAAATATGGACGATGATGAAGTTGGAGTAAGTCCAGTCAACTATTACTTAATTTGATGATAAAAATATACTTCGAAAACAGTTCATATTTCATGTTAAAATATAAGTTTATTTTTTTTCCTGCAAGCAAAACTCATATTCTGCAAGGACGATCTTTTCAAAAAAAAATAAAATTATATTTCATAAAAATTTTCTGAAAAATATAAATTTTATTTTTTTCTTTGTAATTTAAAACAAAAATTTTTGGAATTTGTCAATATCTGGAATTTAATGATTACACAGACAGATCTTTTGCCAATTAACCTTGATGTTTATTAGTGTGTCATTATGAGGTCGCAGTAGTAGCAATACTAGTAGTAGTAGTGGTGGTGGTGGTGGTGGTGGTGTTACTTCTATGCAATTATCCTACAATATCACCCATTCTGCGACTAACAACAACAACAACTACGATAGTTTTTGTCTCACATGCTCGATGGGATGGATTCGAATGGGTCAATTTAAATTTACTGGAAGTAATTTGTTCAATTTTTTTGAAGACGACGAACCAATCGTTGAACAGAGGAATGGTAGTGAAGTGGTACTTAATCGCCGTAGGGGGCAAAGGGAAATAAATATGAAGCATGAAGGCATTACATGTATGCAACCATTAAGAAGGGATGCCGGGTCAAAGGTTGAAAGTAATAGAACGAGATTGAAGTACCATATCTGCTCCAATAGTGATGGTAAGGACGGAGTTGTGTCCCACTCAATTAAGTGGCTTTTAATCGTGGTGGACAACAGTGTGCAGCAGTTTTGTCCATTTATGATGGTTATGGATGGAGCTGGTAGTGATGGTACCAGAATTGACGGTACTTCAACGAACAAATATTGTTACTAATTAGATTAATTAGCAAAAATATTATTCATATTAATGGGCCTTCAAGAATGCAACCATTAGTGCAAACAGTTTAAAAACTGAATTTAATTTTTATACTGAAAAATGAAAAACAAAATCAATGCATCTATTGAAGTGTTTTCAAGTCCTTTGTTAACTAATTTTTTTCGGGTGCGATTAGCAAAAAAAATTTGCAGCTAGTGCAAACTGTTTGTACAGAAATTCCAAAAATGTTTTCATTTTTTGGCATAATATCAAAAATTTGATTTGCTTTTTTTCAAAAATTTTCTGATGGAAATTTGGAAAATAAATAAACAAACAGATTGTATCATTGAGATTAATGAAAATTTTATTGATATGTTTTTTTAGAAGTCTATTTTTTCAATGATCGCTTTTTGATGACATTTCGTTTACGGAAAACTAAAATTTGGTGTTTAACTGAATGCCGTTCGTTTCCGATGAAATATTAGCGAAGCATCGTAAATGTTTAATTAACGAGGTCATAGGTTAACATGTTACAAACATATATGCCATTGTTCTATTGTCTCACAGGGTCATCTGCGCATGAATAGCCAAAATGCATTGGCAGATTTAAGTTACTCAGTATATTTCTAATAATTGTAAACAAATTCAGAAGAAAAGGTTCTTTTTTAAAACTCTCCTGAAAAAAATTAGTTTAAATTCATTGACAAATTAAAAATTGATTTACAGAATTTCATGTAAAATTACAATTTAATCACAGCCAATTTTTAATGAATTGATAAATGTGAATTGGAAAAATTAGAATGATTTATGAAATGTGAAAAAAAATTTCGGACATAATTTATATTTTTAAAAAAAGGTCATTGGATGGGTTCTTCTGTCTCACCCGCTGTTTCTCAATGCTTCTCCGACTGAAATGATTTTGGAATTGAAAAATGTGATAGTAAGGGGAAAATCTTCCCTTCTCATATTTAAGGGTGCCTATTAGTGACCAGTAAGATAGGCAGGTACCATGCTGTCCAGTTGTCCTATTGTAACAAAAATGTGACAAAAATAATGGAAGAAATAAAGGACATGCCACACCTGTGGGATCAATTAATTATAATAGCCTTTTACCTTTTCAGTCATTTTTATATAAAAGGTAAAATGGGATGGAATTAAGAAGAGATAATGAACATCAAATGACTTTATCAGTCGAACAGTCTCAGTCAAATCTTTCTTAGTTAAATTATTAAAATGTTTCATTCAATTTAATATGCATATGTTAAATGATTGAAGAACAAGATATCGAAAGAAAGTTTTAGGAATGAGTAATTTTTAAATGAATAAAGAATTGTACATTTAATAAAATTTGATTTGATTTCTTTTTTGGTGAAATATGTGAAATTAAATTTGTTTTAAGTGGCTTGAGGAGACATACCGTGGATCGGAAGATCTCGATAATCATCGAGCATACGTCGTTTGTAATGTCGATCAACCAAATGTTGATAATTGGTTGCGAACACCACGAATTAGCGTCAAACATGCGAATCGATTACATGTTGAAGTTAGTGGTTGAATCTCTCTTCCGGTTTTTCATTTCTTTTCCGGTATAGAACGAATAAACTTCTCCGGCGATGTTATGATTTCAGTGTGCCTGTTTCTTCTATAACCAATTCATTACAATGCTTAATTTCAAATAATAATTTCCAATAATACATTGCTGTTATCACCAGTGGGTAATGATATTAATTTAATCGAAAGGAAAAAGAAAATCTTGAACACAATGTTTTCTTATATAGCAGACTGCTTCTTGTCGAATAAATTCATTTGAAAATGAGCTCGACCTTTGAGCTTGACCTACTTTTAGTAAAGTTTTCTGAGCAACTGATCTTCTGCTTTTATAATTCAGGTTTTTAAATTGTAATTTTGCATTTAGATTAAAATCGCTTATCATTTTTTGGTAAAAAATTATTAAATTTTTTTAAAATTTTAATAACTGTTGAGTTGGTTAATTTATTTTTTATATAAATTTTATTAAAATAATTTTTAATTTTTTAATTTTGTTTGTTCATTATTTTTTAATGATTAATGCTTCCATCACTCCCTTATGTTATTTGATACCTTAAATTGAATTTTTTTTGCATTTTTAAATTGCAGGTGACCTTTACGATGCGTGATTGCAATGAATTCCCAGGTAATGCTCGGTCATGCAAGGAAACTTTTCGTTTGTATGCTGTTCAAGTAATGGACAATGAGCAATTTCAGAATACGTGGAATTCTGATTACTGGTCAGCAATGTTAATTTCATAAATTATTGTTGTAGCCGTTGAATTTGCGAGTTTGATTTCTTTCAATTAAACAAATTTACCTATGATACACATCACCAGGTAATACTAGTGAAGTTTCCAAATCGAATGATGAAATTTGTTAGGGATTTGGTGGATCGCATCACGGCTGATACAGGACGACATTCGAGATTTGACCCAACAACTGCTGCTGTAAATCAGGAAGTTCGCAGTTATGCAGTAACTGAAGATGCTGTATACTTTGCTTTTCGAGATTCAGGCGCTTGTATATCAATACTTAATGTCAAGGTTATAACATTTCATTAAATTTGTTGAAGTTCAGCAGTTTTACGAAAATTTTGAAACTAAATTCTATGTAAAAAGTAAAGCTAAATTTCCGAAATATTTTTTGTGAAATTTCTTTAAATTAAAAATTAATTAATTACTGCAGTCACTGTTGCTGTCATAGTAGTGTTATTCATTTTATTTGATTTTCATTTCCTTTCTGATTGCATAATTTAATTGAGTTTGATCAAATTAATTTAAATAAAATCGAAACTGAGAGCTTCCAATTTATGAACGTACTGATTTTACCATTAATTTAGATGAATTTGAAGTATTTCGCTAAAAATTCGTATTTTCATACTTGGAAGAGTAGTAATATTGCAAAGAAAAGGAACAGAAGGAAAGTTAAAATTGTATGCAAAAATTGAAAAAGTATTTTAAAAATATTATGAGCAGTGTCGAGATATTTGACTATTGATGTTGAATATGAAATAACTGTGTGTCCTAGGTACCATATGCTTGACCGTATACCTCCTTATGTTTACCTTTCCACAAAACTCTAAAAAAAGCTAAAAACAAATATATGTCATTTGTGCTTTTATGACATGACAAAGAAAGGTCAAATAGGACAAGATGTTTAAAAAAGGATTTTTTTGCATAAAAGGTTACGACCGCAGAAAGTGAATCTTTGAAGTGTAATTTGTAGGGTAATTGACCTCTTTCATAAACGATCGAAACAAAAATTTTATGGGCAATTAAGAAACTTTTATAATGATCGTTAGAGTTGCATTGACCGATGATAAAGGTCAGGGTATGTGCCAAGTAATGGATGAATTAGGTTAACGCTAAGCGTAATCATAAAATTATTGCCAGAAAGTTGTCAATTTCCTCAAAAGAATTTCGATTTCATTAATTAGAAATTCATTAATGCACATTAATTTTGCTGTGCATTTTAATAAATTTCAAATTTGCAATGAGCGGGGAATGGTTAAAGAAGACAGTAATCGTAAATTGTAAAAGGGAAAACATAATTCTCAGCAATTCGAAGGATAATTTTTAAATTTTTGAATTTAATTAAATAGGAAAACAGAAATGTTATGAATATTTTGAGGCAAAAATTGATTGTTCCAATTTTTTGGTTTAAATTTAAATTTTATCTTCGAAAGATATACAGTGCTTTTACCATGCAGAGAATTCAGCTTTAAATAAATTCATTTAATTAATTTCAGTATTAAAAAAATTCCGAATCGCGATGTTTAGATTGGTAAAAATTTGAACAAAGCAACTTATTTTTGTCAATTAATGTTAATTCATCGTAAGGAATAGGAATCTTTACTTAAATAAAATGCGGCTTAGAGAAAGCAGTGATAATGCTTGTAACACGCAATTTTTATTTAATTTCAAATATTTTCAATTATTTGAAGTTTAAATATTTGGAAATGAATTTGAAAATTGGATAAGATGAAATTAAAAAAAGAGAAAAGCTTTTTTTTATCTTAAATTAATGCATTTTTTCTGCCGACTGTTAATTTAATTAATTCTTTTTCAGTTTTCAGTTGATATTTTGGAAAAAAAGTTTTTTAAATATGTAAATTTATGTGATTGTTTAAAAGCTGAGAGGTTAGCAATTGGAAGAAGTCATTTATTTTAGGAAAAATATTACTTTTATTGATTATTAAATAGTGATTTACAGTTCAAAATTACATAAGTTTCCTTTCATGCAGCAGATTATTCCTTGTTTAAAATGAATTATGAAAATATCGGGTGATGACGCTAAAAAAAATCGGTAATATTGAAATTTAAATCAAAATTTGTTGGAATTGGAATTAAATCATTAGTTTTTTGCTTTGGTAAAATTATTGGTAAAATGTGAATTTAAAAAAAAAAATTTCAACCTCTTAACTTTGTTCTTATAATTTCAATTGATACTGAAACGGTTTAATCAAGCAAATGAATAACAATTAATTGATTAAGAAGTTTGAAAAAATTTTTCGATAAGTTTTCATTGATGATTAAGTTGCAACAAAGAAAGTTTAAAATTGATCCAGATTTTCTACGAAGTATGTCCAGAAGTTATTCGCTCGTTTGTACGTTATCCACAAACAGTCACTGGTGTTGAAGCGCATTCAATCATTGCCGTTAATGGCAAATGCGTTCCAAACT
This sequence comes from Madathamugadia hiepei, assembly GCA_013365335.1. Classification (NCBI taxonomy): domain Eukaryota; kingdom Metazoa; phylum Nematoda; class Chromadorea; order Rhabditida; family Onchocercidae; genus Madathamugadia; species Madathamugadia hiepei. The sequence continues at coordinate 25,376 of JABVXS010000132.1, forward strand.
CTTCACCGCCTGCTGGTAGGTCTTCTAATTTTTTATTTTTTTAAATAATCTTTCCTTGATAATACGTGTGGTATGACGTATCACCGTTTTTAGTGTCACTTATAGTACTCATACCACGTGTGATATAACGTATCAATATTTTTGGCATCTCTTATATAGTTTGTAGTTTGATGAAGTTATCTTTTTTTATTGAGAAGTTTTTAAGAGGTGAATTTCAGCTGGTATCAAACAACCAACGTTTGTTTGTAAAGCAACTGGATCATGGGACATGGCGAATGGCGAATGTCACTGTGACAAAGGTTATGCGTCATCGATTAAGCATAATACCTGCACTGGTTAGTTAAATTATTTCAGTTGCTTTCTTTGTTTAAAAAAATGAGATATTTCATGATGAATGACAGTTACAATTATTTGAACTGTATTGATTAGGCGATTTTATTGACTTTCTGGCAAAACATCATTAATTTCAGCAATACCATAAATCATTGATCGTTATAATATTTAAACTTTAAGCAAACAACGAATGTGAACTTAAAAACTCAAACTCAATTTATTTTCCACTTCTGTTGTACTTGAATCGATTTAAAACTTTATGTTTAAAAGAAACGATTAGAGTGAACTTTGAAGAATTTTCATTTTTTTCTTAATATGTTTTAATTTAAAAAAAATTTGTCAGTCACTCGTGTTCTAGCTTTGTTTTGTTGAAAGAGTTAAGGCAGGTTGAGAGTAAAGTGAAAGGGAAAGGGTAGGTTCAAAATCCATAATGACTCCATAATCGGTATTCTTTGAGGGTACTCCCATTTGACCTCATGATAGAGACATGCGTGTAAATTTGAAAAGACATGAAAGGTTAAATTGAGGTTGTTGGAAATTCGTTCTTTACAAGAACATTGGTCCCAAAGGTTGTTAAAATTACTAACCTTGGAATTATAATCAAGAGGGTCGACCTCAAAGGTCATTAATAATAATAATATTTCTGTGGCTATTATTAGAGTGATATTTGTGCAGTGTTGTAAATAGATCTGGTGGCATTGTATGGATTACTGTAACAGTTATTCCCGGATGGAATTAGACGTAGTGTGTTTGAACTCTGTGGAAGAATGGAGCAATGAATAGCAAAAAGATTAATCTAATTAATTACTTTAGGCTTACATAAATTAAAGGTTTTAAAAAGGTCACTGATGTATTTTCAGTTAGCAAGGTTTGAAACATGGTGAAATGATTTTTCCTTTCTTTTTCATGAATAATGAAAATATGGGATAAAGATGAGAAGCTAACTAATAGGACTGAATTTTATTGGAAGGTTAGACTGAAATTGATATGCTAAAATTGAGAATCATTTTCAATCATTAATTTGATTATTTAAATTTAAATATTAAACTTTTTTTTGTTATTTTAAAATTTGAAAAAAACCGAAGATTTAAATTTGGACATTCAGATACATTTGTGCAGAATTCTGGCTATTACATTTCGTACCAATCGAGTAGTTTTATTCATTTCATAAATTCTAAATAGTTTCCTGATGACTTGAGTCATTTTTAGAAATCTATGAAATATATTTTCATCTCGAAAAGTTCTTTGAACTGTTCGAGTACAAATATTAGTTCAAAATAAAGTTTAGAAATTGTATTTGAGGTATTTGAAATGAATGGAATATAATACTTTCATGGCAAATGTAGAATTTTCAAATACTTTCGAATAAATGTCATATTGAAATTGTTATTGCAATTCATAAAAAGCAAGTTTAGCGGTGAATGAGAAATGAATTATTTATATTTTGACATTTTCCATTTCACTGCACAAATTTTGCATGCAAAATATTACTAATGAAAATGACGTTTAATTGCAACGAATAATCATTTATCGTGCATCAAAGCTAATTTGTTTAATTGGAAATAAACAGAAACAGTAATGGTCGAAGGGATGAACTGGCCAGTGGTCCAATGTGTTGCAGTGTGGGAGAAATGAAGGAATGATAATTCTGAAATTTAAGAAAGAAAAGGGAACATTTTCGTCACACTTCTCGACGATTTTCTCATTTATAATTTAACATAAACTTATGCCAACTAATTGAGTTATACCCAAGTTTATCTTAGTATATCAATTAATTAAAGAACATTTGATCTCTGTTCGTTTTGATTTATCGATTGATTCTTTATGAACTTTTGCTTTTGCTTACTGTTGAATTGGTTTAATATTAACCTACAATATAGTTTTTTTCTTTTTATCAGATTTTTTACCAATAATCTAATTAATTAATTCGTAGTTGGACCTTTTCCCACAAAATTTGTTTGCTATTGTTTTGATCTAAATTTGTCTTAACGGTCAGTATTAGTTAATGCATTAATTAATAATGACACTAATTCAGAATACCATACGTGTTGACCTTCAAAGGATATCTTACGTTTAGCCACCTGTTGCAATGCATGTGTCACGTTAGTTTTTTCTATTTTGGACGCTTTTTCAAGGAATGGAAGAAAGGAAAAGCTTGAAATGAACAGTGTGCTAATTAAATTATGAATGCTTTGTTTGCATTAAACTTAGCTTGCTTGTTTGACAACAACGATTTTCGAAATACAATCCAACAAAGAATTGATACTTCCAAGTTTGCCTATTTGAGCACGCTACTCTTCACACGTCAGTCCATTTGCAGACTCTTTTCTTAGCGTGTGTGACTGACTTGTCGCTTACATACGTCTATACGTCTGATACGTTTGTCTGTTTTGTTGAACTGCATGATAATGTGAGAAAATATTCCCACAATATGTATTGCATATGTTATTCAGTGCATATACACTGCTAATTTTTAAATGTACTCTTTTACATAAAAATGCATCTGTGGAAGGGAGGGCTGTTAATTAATAAATTTAATTGCTTCAAATGGACAAAGTATCTCATCGTGTACTCCTTGTGTTCACATCTGTGCTACACTTCTTGGTTCCATCCATCCATCTCCAGCAGCAATGGTTAAATGAGCCTAGGAATTACTTCCACCACGCATAAATTAGCATTATTTAACTCACAGAACATCTGCAGTTCAAACCGGTCCGATCCTTTTTATCCACTCTCTGTCACAGGAACAAATATTATCACTCCTGACATTACTTGCCACTATGCTATTTGCACACTATCATTGTCACTTCTCTCTTATGCTCTCATCAGTTTGCTGTTGCTAAAATAAGTTTCAAACAAATTCTTTGAAGTGCTTGACCGAGAAGAAAATTCAAACATTCCTTGCGTATCTTGGACATTAATTGCAATTAAGAAAGTATCAGAATGAGTTCCAATAATTCCTCTCGGTTATTGAATATCACATACCATTCAGGTGCAATTATTGAGTAAGATTAATTATACTTACCTGTGGGTGACTTTGAATGTGATATTCTCTGGCCATTTTCACCACTGTTACTCCAATATGCATGGAATATTTATATTTGTGTTCATTTTACCAGTGAAAATTATTTTACGCAACCAAATTTAAATCTGTTTAATTAGGGAAATTTGTGTTGAAAATAATGAAAATTGGAAAGCAAATTTATGAAATTGTTGTTAAATTCAGTTAAATTTCAAGTTTTAAATTCACAAAATAGATTTAAAGTGGGAAATGAAATTATTTATTTTATTTTAAATTAAATCATCTGGGATTTTATGTCGAAAATATAATGCAAATGTTATGTAATATGTCAAATTTCGAATTCAATTAGTAATATCTGCTTCTCTCAATTATTTAAAATTTTAATCCAAAACAAAATCGAGAGAGAGAGGGAAGTGGGCAGAGATAAAAGGAGAAAGGTCAAATTGAAATAACCGGAAGGTCATCATTATTTATTTTTGACAAAAATCCTTCAGTTGGAAGGATATTTCTATGCTTAATGTGATGATCAGGAAGATCAATGTTTCACAGTGATAGATGGAAGGGGCGATAGATCGGATGGATGATATGAGGTCAGAAACCGGAAGACAGGAAAGAAGAATGATAATGAAAGTTTGATCAGTGATTTAGCTGATTTTTTTTTTGGAAAGGATTTTTCGATAATGTATTTGTTAGGATTTCCTTGTTCGATCGGTTCCTCAGCGAGTTTCCTCGTGTCGACCCTTTTTCACAACTAATCTCTACTTTGCTCGGTTTCGAGCAATCTCTTTCCACGTTCGGTCCACCTTTTTGGAGGTCTCCCGTGAGGTCTTTTCACTCCTCTTGGATACCAATCGAGGACATTGTCCACTGACCACCCTGCATGCGGCATACATCTTCAGTCCATTTCAATCTGCTCGTTATGATTTCCTGTGCGATGTCGGATACTCCATTTTGACGTCTTATTTTTTCGTTTGGATTTCTTTTTAATGATTTTCGTGAAGACTTTGTATATTTGTGAGAGGAGACAAAGCAGCGATAGTTTTTGATATCTTCGCGGTCGCCCTTTTTGAAAAGTAGGATCGTTTTGGATTCTTTCCAGGCTCAAGGTATCTGTTTCAATTCCAGGTATCTCGTAAACAATTTTGCAAGCTCTGTCCAGATTGGGTATCCACCGTTCCTTCGCATCAGAATTTATGATAATTTTTAAAATTTTGTGAAGAGTAAGATATATCGACATAGAAGGATAGAGAAATGAGCGATTGTTATCTTATATAAGGTATACAGTTGTACCATCCAATTTACCTTAAAAAAATTGAATCAGAGTAATTTTGACAATTTTTTTCAATTTGAAATGAAATTTAGTCTCTAAGTTTTTAAAAATATTTTCAATTTTTTTGTTTAAATTTGAAATTTTAATTGCTTAGCCATTGTAGCTTGTGCTGTGGAGACGTATAAAGCAAAAAATGGTTTGGGAGATTGTGAACAATGTCCTGAACATAGTAGTACCAGAAGTACTGGTAGCCCAGAATGTCAATGTGATGCGGGATATTATAGAGCTAACGATGAAGGGCCTGAATTTTCTTGCACACGTAAATTTTTTTTCTCAAATTCAACTCTTTACTGTTTGATAATTACCAAAAATTTTACAATTTAGTTTCATTTTCCATATATAGCAAATTGAGTCGTGTAGATTCATTTTTGTAGTTTCATATTTTAATTAATTAAATTACAAATGTATGGAAGTTGATTTGCAGAACCCCCATCAAAACCATCACATGTTACGGTAGCACGAATTGATGAAACATCCGTTATAATTGAGTGGGATGAACCATTGATGCTTGGTGGACGAAAGGTTAGTTAATGTTCACATTTGGAATTTGTGCATTTAAATTTGAAGTGAATGACTAGATAAGTATCCATAGAGCACGTGTTTTCTAATGGACGATTCAGGAGATTTTTACTTTGCGTCCCGCGGTTGATGAAACGCTACTACAAAGTTATTTGGTGGTTTACAGAGACATTATTCAATTTCTTTTGATCCATCTCATAATTGAGATTATTATAATTTATTCTGTGATCGGTGATAAGTTAATAGTGATAATGTTCATCTAGTGGACTCTAGATGAATCATCTATACTTGATCGATTGATTGCGAAACTACTGGAAGTCATACCGCTGTTCTTGCTCGTGTTTTCAGTTTGCAATTAATTTAACTTCTATTTTCATGTTAACAGGAATTATGGTATTGTTACCAATGTCCTGAATGTCCAGTAACAACAGTAGCTCATCCAGCCGGGGATACCTTCAAAGAGCAGCGTTTGGAATTAACGGCTTTGAAAGCTGGTTCCACGTACACGGTGCTGATTTTTGCGGAAAATGAAGTGTCAAACGTTGAATCGGCTGTTAGTCAATACGCACTGGTTGAATTCACTACACGGTATGTTACGTTATTACAGATAGAAGTAAATTTCATCGTGCGATTTGTATATCATCGCAGATACCGTATTAGTACGTACAGTATGAGATGACATTTAGTTTAAGAAGTGTTCAGTGATAACGTAGTATTTTTTAGGATCGTAAACAATCTACCGATTGATATGCTCGCATAAGCTATATTTTTGAAGAAGCATTAACTAGACGTTTATTGCAATTGCAGGAGTACGGTACCGGTGGTAAGCGGTCTTCGCATTGAGGGTGTACAAAAAAATGGTGTGACCATTGCATGGAAACCAGTGGATACAATTGAAAAGGAAATATCTTACGAAGTTAGATGAAAAAAATTTGATTTTATGATAATCATAAAATTCTTCTTGTTTAATTCAATTCCATTACCATTTCAGATTGAGTCATTACACAGTAATTCATCATCAGTTGTAAAAACCACACAGAGCTATTATACTTTTGAAAGTTTGAAGCCACAATTTATGTATTCATTTAGGGTACGTCTTACTATCAAGTCCGTTAATGAAATTAATCAGTTTTTCAATTATATAATTTTAAATTTGTTAGGTTTCACTCGAATTTTACGACTTCAACGTTAAGATTCTTGTTTGTTGGCAAATAGAGTTGATGAAGAAGAAAATGGTTGAAATTTTATAAATGATCCATAATGGGATTTTCAATATATTTGAATTCTTTTTTGAAAAAAATTACAGGTGCGTACTGTAAACGAGCATGGATATGGTACATGGAGTGAACCATTATGGTATCAACCTGGTCATGGTTTACCATTTGCACCGAGAAACCGTAATATTGATGATGACGATGATGATTTTATACATAATAACAGCTTTGTGTAAATCAGTATTTCTATTTTTGTATCATTTTATTGTAATAACTGATTGGATTATATTCAGATTTTTAGTTTATTCATTTTCAAAATTCACTTGTAATTTGTGTAGTTCAAAGTTTTATTGAATTTTAAAATAAAATTAATTCCAGCGATTTGCATTGGTCATCTCCTGGACCACCGTTATGGATTTGGGTTTTCCTAGTATGTTCCTTCATGACCATTGTCCTATTCATTTTTTTCATTTTTTTGCGAAGAAGTCGAAATCGGAAACGTTTGAACGATTGTGATGGGATCGATTCCTACAAAAATGGTATTTTTTTACTAATTTCAAGTTTAGAATTAAAAAAGAAATTGCGTTCATAAATATCCTAACACTATCGAAAGAACATTTTACCTTTGATTGATGCTGAATGAATAGGGCAAGATATTGACTGTTTATTTGTACATTAATTAATTGATTATGTAATTGCAATGTAAATAAGGCAAAATAATTGTTTCACTCAAGTTCTTGTCAGAATTAACTTTTTTTAATCTTACTGATAAATGCCCAGATGATAGATTTATATTTGTTTTTTTTTAATTTCAGCTCGACATTATTCTTGTTCCTATGGTAGGCAACGGCATTGAAAATAATTTCATTTATTCTAAATTGCTTTTGTATATCTGTTTGTCTTGCTTAATTTGTTGGAAGTATAAGACAATATTGCTTGAAATCTTGCTTGCAACAAAAATATTTTTTAAAAAATTTCATTTTTAAAATTAATTTTTATTTTATATTTAAGGCACTTTAATTGTGCTGAATGCAACATTTCAAGTTTCTTGAAATGTACCTTAAAAATGGAAAAATCAATGTTCCTTGATAGGATTTGCTTAGAATTTTTTAAAGTGCTTAATTGTTCGTTCTGTTAAACTACTAGCATGGTTAGTAATTTACTGCAACGCATTTTTATTGTGAAAATTTTCAAAGTCGTTGTCGTTTACTATTTTTGGATACGGTAATTTTTACAGGTACGTTGACACCGGACTTTAGTGTACCGAATTCTCATGGTCCTAGTCCTATGCAGAAATTTTTCCGCGGAAAATGTGAGTTTATTGTAAGCTGTTAAATGATGATGAAATCCTGAGAATTAATTGAAATATTATCTCTTTGGTTTGATCAATGTTTTAGAAATTTACTAATCAGTTTTACTGGTTAGATTTTAAAAAAAAACTTATTTGCAAATTTTTTAAAATTAATTTGTTGAATTTTTCAGTAGGTCCAATGTTGATAAATTACGGTTCTTCGCATTCAACAAATTATGGTGAAACGAATTGTTTCAAGCCTTATGTTGATCCAGCTGCATATGAAGACCCAAATCAGGTTGTTTATTTTTTACTGCTATCAATAAAAGCATTTCAAAGAATTTTCCAGAAAAACATGATAATTTTTTTTTTAATCTTTTCTTTTAAAAAATTTTAGATTTTTCATAATGTAAATTTTGGAACATTTCAATAAATTTATTTCCAAAGATTGCAAATTTATTTGTGACATTTTTGTAGTGCTAGTACTTTGCAACAATTAATTAGCTAATTTTAATTGTTCTCTAATAAAGTTCATATTTTCCGTAAAAGTCATGCATACCATTTGTAGGCTTTATTGGAATTTGCGAATGATGTTGATCCAGCTTTGATTCGCATCACGGAGATTATTGGAAGTGGTGAATTCGGTGAAGTTTGTAAAGGTATTTTGCAACCATCATGCAGGATAACTCCCTCGGATATAAGTCAGGTAATCATACTGAAATATATAATTATGTTCCGCTCCCAGTACATTCTATAAATCAATTTCAAGTAAAAAATTTTATTTGTTCATTACTGTAAGTTCAGTAATTCCAAATTCACGAAAGATTTCCATGGTTAACTTCAAATGGTATAAAATGAAATATTTTTACAGGTACAAACAGTTGCTATTAAAACATTGAAGCCAGGTAGTAGTGATAAAGCAAAAGGTGATTTTCTAATGGAGGCATCTATTATGGGTCAATTCGACCATGAAAATGTTATTCGATTAATTGGTGTGGTAACGAAAAATGAACCAGTAAGCTTTCTTTTTTTTGCATTGAAGTTTATCAAATTACATTCATCAACTGATAAGTTTCTTTACAGGTAATGATTATAATTGAATACATGGAAAACGGATCGTTAGATCAATTCTTGCGAAGGAACGATAATGGAGTGCTGGAATTAGTACAATTGCTTGAAATGTTACGAGGAATATCAGCTGGAATGAAATATCTTACCGAGAAAGGCTTTGTACATAGGGTAATTTCTAATTAATTAATTTTATTTTGGTATTATCAACCAACCATTATCAAACCATCCTTTCAGGACTTAGCAGCTCGAAATGTATTAGTTAATTCGGATTTATCATGCAAAATTGCCGATTTTGGATTAAGTCGAGGTGTAGAAGGATCTGTTGAACAAGAATATACAACGAATGGTGGCAAAATACCTGTTCGTTGGACAGCACCGGAAGCTATAACACATCGAAAGTTTACTGCTGCATCTGATGTTTGGAGTTTTGGTGTTGTCATGTGGGAGGTAGTTAATTGATGGAAATCGTATTTAAATTATTATTCAATTACTGCTGAAGGGTATCTCATGGAGCGGAACCTAGTGAGATATTCTCGCAAGGATTTTCAATGCACAAAATAATATAATAACGATTGTGGATTGAAATTGGTAGAAACTGTGAAGTTATTAACCTAAGAAAGGGTTAGGATTCTATGTAATAACTTTATCCAAATTCAATAATGAATTTGAGAAATGGAGGAAATAAATTTCCAGCCGTAATTTAATTACAACTTCTTTACAGGTTTTTTCATTTGGTGAACGACCATATTGGGATTGGACAAATCAAAAAGTGATCAGTGAAATAACATTAGGATATCGTTTACCACCGCCCATGGATACGCCATTATCTTTGCACAATTTAATGGTGCAATGTTGGCATATCGACCGTCATAAAAGACCAACATTTGCAAAAATTTTAAAAATTCTGGAAGAATTTGTGCGTCAACCATCACGGATCTATGCCAATGATATTTTTTTCAGTAATGGGTCGATTGCAAAGTAAGTCTAATTCGTTTCAATTGGATTAATTGTCCATTAAGCTTTCTTAAATTATTTTTAGGAGGAAATTTGATGATTTCGTTAGGAATACTATAATTAGTGGTGATAAGCACCAGTTCAGATTTAGAATAGTTATATATTAACACTATTTCTCCATACTAACTTTTTCTTCCCTTCTAAAGTTGAAATAATCTGATAATGATTCGAACTTTTAAACTGATCAAAATTTGGAGTTTTTTCGATGCTTTGTTAAAAGTGGTGAGTTGGAGATCAAAGAATATTTGCAGTGTTGGAAATTCAAAATTTGGTACCCTTCCACGTTCAGCTGGTACAGAATCATCATCAACGCTGTCATTATCACAACTTTCATTGGATGAATTTTTGAAACGAATTGGCTTGGGACATTGTGTACTGAAACTTAATATGGCCGGTGTTAATGGGGTTAGGGATTTGATACGTCTTGGACATGTTGATTTGCTGAGTTACGGGTTAATTGCTGACGAAGTACAGGCGATACGGTGTGCTTTGAACAGGTAATTAGCATTTTCAAATTATTTGACGAAGAATTTCATTAAAATATTAATTGTAGTCAGGGTCTATTTTCGGTTTTTGAAATTTTAGTTTTTTTTTTGTTTTAGCATATAATTTTAGAATTATCATCTAAAATCATTTGGTTATGTGATTTTGAGAGTAATTTAATAATTCATAGTTCAAAACTTTCCTTTATCAATAAAATGGCTTAACATTCAAACGAATATCCCAATTTAGGTCGGATTCGGTCACTACGTTGCAACGTACGAGAAGTCGCCTAGAGCATCAACGTATACCAACATATCATTCGTCTCCTCAACCACGTCTGTCATTTCTCGCTTCATCCCGGCTTGCAACAATGCCGAGAGTTCTGTCCTCAATCCCAGCATCTAATAAAGATAGCTTCTTTGTATAATAGGCATTAATTAATTTTTTCAACTCATAATAATTTTTTCAACTCATACAAGGAATTGACACTGTTATTATTCATAATTTCTAATTTCGCAATTCTAACGGGTATTATATCATTAATGAAAATTTCATGAGTATTTGAAAATTGAACATTTGTTGATGCATACATACCGATTAATAAATTAATTAACCAAATTGGTTGTTATTATTGGTGTTTTGTTTAGGCAAATCTGATACGGTTGTGTTAATCCATTTGATTGTCAACAGCCATCACAAGCACATTGATTTATTCCACAGCTTTACTTCTAAATGTTTTCTTCCGCAATATTTTGAGCATAAACTTGATCGGAGATTGAATTTATTCCTTCGAATATTTCTGTCAATTTTTCTTTGTTTCTCTTCCTCATTAATATTTGAATGGATTTCACTGAATTTCATCCAACCAACCATATTTGCATATTTTTTAAATTCCTTTCAAATTGTTTATTTGTTACATGTTCATACTTTCTCATTTTGCAATGTAATTTTTTTGAATCTTTTTTAGGTGCCTTCATTTTTAAATGAAAAATATGCATTTGAATTTGAATTTGTTTTATTTGCTTATTTCTTGTGTTTTCTATATTTATGTCAGCTTTTTTCTCATATAAAACATTACTGTAAGTTGACAAGTTGACAATATTCTTTTGGATGGTAAAAGAAGAAAGCCTTGGATTGTATATAAATATGGTAACATATATCAGTATAGCAATACACCTGCATATCGGTATGTCGATATGTCACATTACTATTATATGAGTATGTCAGTATATCAGTATACTACCATATCAGTACCGGTATATCACTTATTTTGTTTGGCAATTTGTGTTGTTTCCACATTTTAGAGTAAAAAGTAATTGATCCGTCCCTTTCATTGCGGAAGAGCTAAAGATTATTCCACATTATTGTAGTTAAATCTTAGTAATCGTGTTTATATTGCCTGGCACTTAACATATTTAGCTGTGGGTTTAGGTATAATAATTTCTTGCAATTATGAAATTATAAAAGTCAAAGATTCTGAAGCGAATGGTTCCCATTCAAATTTATAAGATTTATGCGGCAATTTGAAGTTCATGCCTATTTCCTCACTGGATTATTATATGATACAGCAAAGTTATGCTATCATCGAGTACAGGATTTTGCTGAGTCTTGAATTAGGCATTTCTAAGGCATTCTTATACAAAACAGCAATTCCGCCACTCTTTTTACGTAAGATTTTTCCAATGCCATTAATTAATTCATTAGCATGTCTCTCTTTCATCAAACCGACATCGTTTATGGGTTGTTGCGTGAGTGCAGCGTTTTTCAACTGAATATCTTCTAAAATGATAATTGCATTGATTGATATTAATTAAGCAATAAACTAAGGTTAACTTTTCCTTTTTATTTATCAATCTTTTCCCGGTTTCAATAATCGAATTTTCTTTGAAAAATGCTACATTCCTGAATGATGTGAGAACAAATGTGAACCTTCACTGACAGCCGTTTGATAAGTTGCATCCATTACTTTTTGCGTTTTCACAGCCTAATTTAAGTAATAATTATTAAAATTTTTCGAGCAAAGCGCATGTACTAAGGAAAATTTTCCACAAATAAAAAAGCAGTGAGTCGAAAATTTTTAAAACGAAAATACCAACATTTCCAGTTCTTTTAATTAATTTTCAAAAATTAAAAATCATCAATAAGATATCTTACTAATATTGGTTTAAAACTAGGATGGTAAATTTTAACTTAAATAAGTAAACGGAAGAAGGGACAATTATTCACTATAACAATGTGAAGTATGAATTTTATGGTAAACTTACCACAGAAGAAAGGCATGTAGTAGGTGGTGTTAAGTCTGTGAAAAGCTTCTGTTGAAGTAATGGAGAACTCTGTCCATCAATATCTGAATTGGAAAAGAAAAACGGATTTTTTTAATAAAAACTGCAATGTTCAATTATTTTAGAAAATGTGGACAATTCCATTTCCAATAAGGTATTAAAATTTATATGCCGTTATGAATGCCTTCGGATATAATTGATTGTGGCGCCGATTCCAGTGCTAAGATTGGTATCTAAAAATCAAAATTGATAATCGATTTTTTCCATTCATTTATGCCCGGATAATAATGACTTAGTAAGAATTTTTCTGAATCACAATTTTTTCAAATTTCAATTTACAATTGTGTCAATTAATTGATTAATGAAGTTTTCTTGACAACAATTAAATCAGTGATATTCATTCTCCATGAACTGTTCCCAATAACTGTCTACCTTAGTGTCGCCAATTTCGCTAATTGCCAAATCTTGATCAATGGATGACTCGCCAACTGTTCCAATTCTCGTAGTAAGCTGCAAAAGTATTTCTCAAAAAAACATTATTAAACAAATTCATCAGTGAGATGGAAGTACCACTTGAATTTTCCTTCCTCCAACCGTCAATTTATCAATTTTGTCTCCTAAACAGGTGACAATTGTAATCACACCACTCCCTCCATGCTAACAACTGGCTGAGCGGTTGCTGCAAATGATATAAGCTGCTGTTGAAGCTCCTTGAAATGGATGTCGTTGTGCTCGTTCTGGGATACCACGGGTGTTGCAATCTGAAGAGAATTCTCTGATTCCCCGGTTTCCTGAAAAAAAAAATGCTTCACCAGTTGAAGGGCATCGAAAAGAAAGTCCTAAATATTCCAAGTGTCACTCTTCTCCATACTTTTTCTTTTTTTTCTGAGCCTAAAAACCAGATTTGTCGCTTGGAGGTATATCGCAGTCCCACTTGGTTGCAGAAGACGCTGCTTTGGAGCGTTGTCTCCATAAGTCACGGTTCTATGCTATGGCTCACCTTTGTTTGCTGACAAAATTGAACTTACAGAAATCCCAGTGCTTCTTAAGTAAGCTGTCTTATAATTCACTGATTCGTTTGATGTTGGAACAGTTTTCCCCAAATTATTTTCAAATAACTGAACATATCTGTCAAGTTTAATTGTAAAATTTGGCGTAATATCAGTGTATACTGAAGCTGAGCTTGTATGGTCTGCATTCAAATCAGCATGAATTTGTCAGTTTGAAGAACGAGGTGGAAGGGATGAAACCTTTCGTGTAATGGTACTGTACTTTGTTAATACAGGGGTACTGACTGTTGTCATGTTCACTTCCGATGGCTCTAGAAAATGGCTTACTCGAAAAGTTTTCTTGCCATTTCTGCTCAGAAAAGTAAATTTCGGGAGAAATAATTAGGAGGGAATAAAGTCATGCAAATTTTCTTGTAAAATTTTTACAAAAATTTTAAAGGTTTCCATCAACAGATTTTTCAACCTTCAATCCAATAATGCATCGTCGCATAAGAAAATACGTATGATGCTGTTTGCATTTGATTGAAACCGTAGTGGTGAGTTTTAATTAATTATTTAATTGAATACTAATTAGGGAGGAATTTAATTTACTTTCATAATAAGGAACATCTATCGTTGTGTCGGAAGAGCTTCTTCTGACTTCATACTCCGTTAATTGCGGTAATTCATGAATGTGATTTAATTCTGAACGGCTTTTCATTGGCCTAAATATTTTATTAAGAAAAAATAAAAAGTGAATGTACTTTTTGTATTGTCTAGAAAATAATACTCAAAAATGAGTTTTAAAGATTTTATTTCAAAAAAGCTGATACAGCGTAGCTTTAGTCCAAGGTCCGAAAACAGGTTTTCCATCGAGGATGTGCGAAGTGTCGTAGAAACTGTCGTTGGAAGCAACCGATGCATAATCAGTGGGAACGGTTGATGTGTCGGTGACAACGGAGTAGGGCTCCAGTTTAATGTTAGTAGTATGGCTAATATGTTTAGAAGGGATCTGAATGTTTTCCGATCAAAAAATTCGAAATTTAATTTAAATAAAAGTAAATTTTAAAATGTTTATCACAAAAATCGGTTGCAAAGTAAAAATTTTAATTTCAACTTTGACTAATAAAATTGCGGAATGCATACATACATATATTTTTTTGGAGTGAAAAGCTATAAATTTCGAAACTAAGTGCGAAAGCAATTGAATTGAAAGACATTCAATACAACTTTCAACTTGAAAAAAAAAAAACTTGTGTGGTACAAAGTTTTAGGAAAGTTACTGCAAAAGGGATCATCAGTGGAAATGTATTAAGTTCAGGAATTAATTAAATGGACCATTTTCAGTCAAGCAACCAGAAAGAGATGAAGTGTGAGGATAAATGAAAGCCAAATGCATTTTTTTAAATTATTTAAACTAAAACTAAGATTTAATTTAATCATTTTTGAGGAAAGCTCCAAGATTATATCATGTTGGCGATGGTGGTCACTGGTCAGCGGTCAGTGACATAGTTCAATAACTTTCTGATCCCACCAATATTTAGTATTCAATGGAATTTATAGTTCTACTGCAGCATGAAAGGCCTCATTCTGTCACCACGGTAAAAGAATAGCAAAAGTTCCTGCAGCTTAGTCCTTCGTCATGCTTGCAAAGGATTAAAGGACTCTTTCCCCCCAAATGTCAGCACTTGTGGTATTCTATGGACGGCCGAGATTGCAATTTATTTTATTCAGGTGTAAAATTCGTTCGAATTTCACTGGTGCTTTCTCTTTATTGTCATTTTGATTTTTATTTCATAAAAATTTACCATATTCTTTGTTTCGAGTTTCAAGTTTTGAAATTTTTATCAGCTTTGTTTATAATTTTTCACAAAATTCTTTGCCATTGCAGTAATTTTTCATCCTTTTTAAAGAATCGAACAATTTATCACTAAGTTTTGGATAATTTCGTTTTTAATAACTTCGTTGTATATTTTGGAATCATTCAACTATTCATATCTGTCTGCAACGCTGTTGTTTTAACATGTCGCTTATCTTCACTCTAATTACTTGGATGTGCCAAATAACACAACATGTATTGTGCCTACTGTTTCACTAAATATGTCAGTAACTGGTATGAAAAATAAAAATTTCAACTTAATTTTTCTAATTACAAATGATTAAGCCATACTGCTTTCCAATATTTTTTTCTTGCTTCCCTCATTCAATATTTGTTATGCATGAATATGTTCGTTTTCAGAACACGAAAAGATGTAAGTGGTTGTGGAAATATAGTAATATGGAATTTCAGTTCATAATCATGTATTTTTCCATTCATTATCGACAAAAATATATTTTGAGATTGATGATTGCCTTTGTAGGATTGTAGATGCAGCTATTTCAAAAGTTATCGGAATATTTTTGAGGTATCTTTATTGTTATGTTTAATTTTTTTTAATTTTAATTCTCCAAGTAATTGGCTGACATTGTATCTCGTATTTCAGGTGTAGAATGGATCTAAAATGTTCATCCATTACATTACAAAATTTATATTATAAAAATTGAGTCGACGTATTACACTGCTTATCTGCTATCATTGATACATATTCATTTTGTATTCACTCTGATGTATTCATATTTTGCCCGAGTGATTACTACAGCTCTCACTACTTTCGTCACAATCTCACCAATGTATCATCAATATCAGGATGTCATACGTGAAAATTACATCACGCTTGCAGCACATTTTGCAGCCGACCAATTGTACAAATCTCATCGAGTGCAAGTTAATGAACTTCTTGGTGTGCCTTCAATACAGGTATGGTTTTGTCAAGTTTATAAACAGTCATATTATTCGATAAATGAGTGAAGGTACAACTTTTCTCTATCACAAAAAGTAAGAAATATGTAAACTTTCAAGTCCATCTTTTTATTATGATTGGAATTTGAAATTTACTGATTAGAAAACTTGTTTTCTCAAAAGTTATGGGAAGCTTTCGACAGAAATATCATTAAACTTCCCTCGTAATTGTTAATTTTAGTCAATTATCGATGGTTCGCATTTCAAGCGATCATCTCTCAATTCTTCACTTATACGTGATATAGCAAATCGGCTTGACACACAGTTTGCGCAGTATTCTAATTTATTGATTAAAACGAAGAAATATATTTTAAATAGTTCTCAGCCAGATTGGAACACTTTCCATGACTATAAATCAATGGTGGAATGTGCACGTTTTAAACCGGAACATTTGAGGTGTGGTGTTTTTGGGATAAGATCTTTTTTAGGCACCTCACACTAAGTTTTGCTTAGTTTAGTATGATCATCATGATTGCTTGCTATATCATTGCCTACACTGTTTTCAAAATCATAATTTTTGGTATTCTTTTTGTTCTGATGCAATCCCTTGAAAAGGAATTTTATCATTTACTCCTATTATTCAATGTTATTAACTGAAATGTTTTAAGCTATGAAGAACAATTTGGCACACGTGTTAACTTAACCAATGCATGCTTGATATCAGTCATACAATCATCGAAATTATTTTATTACGAAAAGAATCTCATATCAGGTAGTATCAGATTTATGTGCTTTAGTGTAAGTACGTAGAAATTCTGTCTTCAAGGTTCTGGAACTCAAGAACAACTTGATTTGGGTCGTTAATGATCTTAACAGCTCATAATGCAGTCAATGGTTGCTGTAGTATTGCACTAAATACCTGATACAGCTCTTTATAAATTGCTTGGCTTTAGTTTTGCATGCGAACGCACTTGACAGTGCAGTTCGTTGGCAATATATTATTAGTGCGAGTGGATCGCATCTTGAATATCCGGCACTTATTTTCCCGGTTCATAAACGAAGACACTGGGGTCCATTTCTCTCTGCTGCTTTACCTCATCAACGACGCGTTGTAATACTCATAGATGCAGGTATGTTTCTTTGCAAGAATTTATAGGTCTGTATATAGATAGATTGCAAGAGTGATGACAGATTGAAGGAAAAATATATTTGTATTTTGTAATTTTTCCTAGCTTTTCCAAAAAAGGAACATTTCATACCGTATTGAAGTTCTATACTGATCGATTTGAAAGCTACTTGAAACAAACTTTCAATAGTATATAGAATAAAGATGCTTTACCTACTTATTTTGATGCTGAGATTCAAGATGCTGTTCATTTGGGAAATATGAATGCTTATGAATTGGAATGGTTTTACAAGTAGCAGAATATTTACTTGAATACAAAGAAAATTTCAGGAACATTGCTGTCTGATATGCACGTAGCTAAAGCAAAGATTGTTGCTAAAATTCTTTTTGATGGTGCTGTTCCTGGAGATAGGTAAATTTTAATGCCTGCTGTTAATTTCTTCATGCCAGAAAGAAACTAAATATGACTACATCAATTTTAAGTTCGTATGGTGTTGAATAGAAACAAACAAATCAACTTTATCTTACAGTATTTCTGAGCACTTAATTAGGCATGTCTTGTGATTGCTCATGGGATGGCAGTCGTCAAAACAATCTGTTCCCTGTATGAAACATTTGGGCTGGTCAACGTGTGCCCCTCCTTCTTCCCATCCCTTCCCTCCCCTAAAACAAATCATTGCGTTCTCGATTTTGTTTGGAGCTCGATGGAGAAGCGTACCGCATACTCGGTTGAATTGTCATTTTGAAACAGAAATGCTATTGTGTACCCCAAAATTTTCAAAATTTTGAACAGGTACATGGTTATGGTATCATATGGAACAAAAAATATCAAAGCTTGCAAAAATCAAAATTTTTTGGATGTAACGAGTGAACAGATTGCCATAATGGCAGCATTTATAGAAGCACTTGAACGTTATGATCAAAAAGCATATTCTCATACGAATGCTATTCGAATGGCCTGCAAATTATTTGTTGAGGCAAGTAGAGTATTTTTCAAGCTGATTTGCCAAAAATTAATGTTTTGCAAAAGTTTTGGTTATCGCTGTGATTGACATTGTTTGTATGGAACGCATTTGCTTTCCTTACCTGCGTTTTGGGAACTTACCGTTAGTGTTCAGTTGCAGAATTTAAGTAGTGGTGTGGTTTCTGCATTTTGAATTTGAAATCATAAAGTCGTGATCTTTCATTTCTTTTTAATCTGTGCGGTTAAAAAAAGAATGCACCGACAAAGATGGACAATTCTTGAGTTTCAGAACACACAAAATCGTTTATATTCAAAAAATGCAAAATGGTTCTCTTTATCCGTAGCTTCTCATTTTCTCTTCCATTTGTGATTTGTCATTTCACATTCAAAAAATTCAAAATGGCTCTCCTTATCCTTAGTTTCTCATTTTCTCTTCTATTATGCACTGTAAATTGTCGTCCTTCACAATACTTTTTTAAAATGATTTACAAAATTTTGCTTACTTGTTTGATCCAGATTTTTCTCGTAATCCATTCTTTTGTTCGAAATTTCATTGTTTGTCAAGAACATACTTTGATCTCGGAACCCATTTTTTATAGGATGAAACATTTGAACGAGGAAATGGTAGAAATGAATTCTTTCAAAACATTTTGTTTTACATCAGCCGCGGTGTAATGTCAGAATTAGGTGAAGCAGTTTCGGTTTTGAGTGCTGTCGCGAAAATTGTTTTGGAATCAAATATTCGCTTGAAGATTAATACTCTAGCACTGAGCGATGGTAAGTTACATTTTCTTAACAATCAGTACTGAACAGGTAGTTGTTTTTGGTTCCAATAAAATCACACTTCTT
The DNA here is from genome assembly GCA_013365335.1 of Madathamugadia hiepei. NCBI lineage: Eukaryota > Metazoa > Nematoda > Chromadorea > Rhabditida > Onchocercidae > Madathamugadia > Madathamugadia hiepei. The sequence goes on from JABVXS010000132.1 coordinate 44,642, forward strand.
TTGTTTCTATTGAACCAAATATTTGGGCATTAAAGGAGATACGAAATTTACTGTTAAAGTGGAATTGAGACTTGTTGATAATTTTTTTTTTTTTTGAAATCGTATTTGTTATGCCTTGCTTTGAAAAGCGTTTGCGATACCAACCGTTTTTGAGATGAGTGATACTTATTCTTTTTAACGTTTCTTAGGTGATGGAACACCGCTTTTTTGGTCTTACGAATTTCTGAAAAGCATCGCGGAAATGAATTTCACAAAATATCAGCAATCTTCTGATGAAAAATTGAAAACTGCTTTGAACAAAACGGCTATACCAGGAAAGGTGTTGTATTTTTTCATATGTGATACGGAATTATTCACCTTATCAATATCATCATTGTCGAGTAATAAACTTGTCAACTGCAGATGATTTCAATTGGAACCAATGAGCACGCATCACTGACACTGCTTCGAATGTATGAACTTCTCTCCATCAGCAATGATGAAAAATTACTGACTTTATCGGACAAGGATTTTTTCTGGTCGTATCCTTTTAGCGAAAACCATGCAACTCTTGTTTCTCTCTCTATGAACATGCAGAAGGACAATGAATTGGTGTGAATATTGTATTATTGGTTTATTTCAAGATCCTGTTATGTTTTCGTTCATTTTGTAAATTAAGGAAGGAATATTTTAGGCAGCTGTGTTTGGCATGGATTTGAACCTGGATATAATTGCTGACGTTATCAAGTACAATGATTTAGTAGTGATGGCACCAGCAAGGACTAGATTGCGAATTTTCTTTTGTGATCTTCAGGGGTAACCTTATCATTACTTTAAAATTTTATCCTAACAAGAAAAATTTTCTAGTAAAGTATCTTGAATTATATTATTTTCGGTAGCGGTGAATTGTACAGCTTGAGATCTCACTTTTTTTGAAAACAAGGAAGATTATAGGGGAAAAATGTTGTAGTGATATCTTAAATACTGTTATAGTGACCACTTGAGACGAGGACGAGTTGACTCTATCTCCAAGAAATTTCAAAGCAGTGTGGGGTTATTAAATTAAACGTTTTTAGTCGGGTCATCATTGCTTCTCATATGCGTAAGAAATCACCATGGCCTTTACATATCGGCATGTTGGAAGCATGGTCAGAAAAAGATTTGTGGTTTAGTGAGCACTTCTCTGTGGAAGAAATCAATGAAGGCACATTTGAAATTGCAAAAAAAGAAATGGTGGGGACAGTGAAATTGAAATATATTTGGATGCGGGTATCTTTTTCCGTTTTTGTAATTTCAGCCAAACGCTTGACTTGGAAAATTTGTTTTGTTTTCGTTTAATAGAATTTGAGACTGGTAGTTTTATATTGTGCACATGACTTCGATTAAACTTAAACCTTAAGCTAGAGTTATTAATAAGCACTAAGAACAGAATAAAAAGCGACCAACTCTGCAATTTACTGTTTTCTTAAGGCAGTTGAGGAGAAACAGTTTGAATTGTAAAATTTCCAGAAACTTTTTTCATTGACGATAATAAAGGTTGGACAGGATATAGCCGACTAAATAAGCACAGTTTTTATCATTTTATGTCTTTGTTTGTTATTCATAAAATTCTGATGTGTAGCATATGTGATTTCCAAACATTTTGTTCTGTGAAAGTTTCTTATTTTCCTCTTTTAAATTATTTTACAGCTGAGAAACGCGCCATTTGTTGTTGTTATGAGAATGAAAGCTACTGAAATAGAGACCAAAGTTTCAATGCTTCTAAAGAATTCAAAGCAGGAATATTTGGATAATCTTGTCTATCATCGTCTAGATATTCAGGTATTTTATTCATTTCGACGCATTCTTGAAAAGACTTACGCTGTAATTTTGTGAACATTTGGAATAAAATTCTTTTCAGAGAGATTCATCGCTTTTCTACTGCTCGCATTTCGGCTATCTTTCTACTATGAAATTAGGTGGTGTTTACCTAAGCCCTAGTTGTTTCACTATTCCTTCCTTGCAGCGTCCACCATCTCCGCAGTGGATAGCAAATTACTGGGTCTATTTAGGTAATTTTCATAAATTTTTTGTAATTAAGCAATATTTTTTTCATCATTCAAGAAGTCGCTAGTCGATTTTCATTTGTGGCTTTCAGTTTAATTTCTGATGGTAGTACTTCTTGAGGTGACCCATTCGGTTTAATTCGAAATACGGGTATTCGTTTGAGTGTACGCGAACATGTTGCCGCACTAGCTGGTATTATACCGTACTGGCGTGACAAAGCAGCTGGTGATTCTCATGAATTTGTTTTGCGACGCTATATAGCCACTTCAAGAGGTGTTATGATCACTTATCCAGCAACTGTGATCCGTGACAGTTATGAACCTGACCTCCAACTGTGGTTGGTTTAATCATGTTTTCACGTCTAGAAAGGTCATGAAATTTCTTTGATCTTACTTATTGATTTTCTTATTGTATTTCTGTTTTCCGAAGATCGGTTTTCATTTAGATGTTGGATGTAATTTAGATTTTTTGAACAGTCAAATTTTCTGTTGGTTGCACAAGAAGTTTCAAGTAGACGAGTTAATGTGAAAAATTCAATATTTCATTGGTCTATATTTCAGGGATTTTAATTTGTGTTACTAATGATTTTTGCTTTTGTATAAATCTAAAACAAATTATCAGTCATTTTGCAGTCGTAGTTTTTCTTTTTCCTTTTGTTTAGGTATGTGCGTGCTAATGAATTTCCTGGACGAATTGTTGTGACAGGACCATTCTTAGAAGATAATGTTGGACAAGTTGTAACTATTTCGACCGCCATTTTCGAAGGTAATTTTGTGGCTGAATCTCTGGTCTTTTAAGAATTGACGTTTTCTTCAAATGCTCATAATTGAAACTTTTTCCACTTATATCTACAAGCATTTTCAAGGTCAAGCTGGAAGTATGCACACCTCAAAAGATCAAGTTTTTGCTGTCGTAGCGATGGATGTAACTGTGGGGTTTTTCTCCAAAATGCTACGAAGCACGATTAACGCTTGCAAGGAGGTTCATCCTTCGCTCTCCATCCTATTGCTTATGTTAATCTTGTTTTGTGAGATGTATAATAGAGTTTAGAACGAATTTTTGTTTGTTTTAAAAGAGCAGACATAGCGAGATATTTTAACCACATATAACCTCTATTATTTGTTGATTTCAGTCACGGCGTTGCGTTTTATTCGATGACTTGGGCAATGTGATTTCTCGTGGGATAGAGACAAATGCCTCAAAAAATAAAACTCGGTCATTTGGGAGAAGCGTTTCTTGGAATGCCATGGAGCGTTTTCATATTATTTATCTAGAGCCTCAACTTGCAGCATATTTAGTCACTAAAACAAACTTTGTTCAAAAAAAGCAATGTATTCGATGGGCTACCAACTCAATTGAACGTTTCTTCCGATTGAATATTTCATATTCAGACGCCTTGACCGTAAAATTTTTGTTATATGTATTTCTCACTTTCTATACTTATTTTTATTTCTGTTTCTGTGCTTTCATCTATGCTTTTTTTGACGAATGGTATAGTTTATTCAACTATGGTTGGTGAACAGGCGGTATAGTTTTAGCTCTAAAAGACAGTGCATTTAGGAAAATCGTTGTAAAGCACATCTTCAGATTCCTTGTGATGATAGCAGCTCAATACCTGCCATGAAATTGGGAAGTATTCGTGCGGAAGTGATCCCAGTACCACAAACAAATTTATTCCTTGCTCTTATTAATGAAAATTGTGATCCACAACATCCGATTCAGGCTTGTTTTATTGCTTCTGCTAGCATATATTTTTGTTTATCTATCACAAATGATGGCGAATCATATTGCGGTGTCACAATATTTCTCTTGAAAATATCGCAAGCGAACGAAATCGAAATTTTTACCTTAAATTTTCTTCTAGTTTTTAACTGTCGTTGCAGGTCACCATGCTCATTTAATTTATTTTTTAATTTTCGAGTTCACTTTTTATTTTTTAATTGTATGAATTTTGGCATTTCAGGCATTTTGTCCTTGTTCAGTTAGTGATCGCCGCTGTCTTCTTTGCACACGTTTCGATCATGCAGAATGCGAATGCCCTTGTCAGTGCCCACTAAGCTGCAATACACAATGCCCACTGAACGCTTCAGTTCATCAGGTAGTTTGTTGAATGTCAGTGACAGTTCAACGCATCGTTCAGATTTTACCACTATTTCTCTCTCTTAATGAGATTATTGAAAATTGGACGTGATTTATTTTCTGGTATTTTCAGAAATTCTCTTTTATGCCGAATGTAGAGTGTTGGGATCTAGAGGAATGTCCAATAATGACTAAAATCACTCCATTTGGTGCTAAGCCATTGCAGAAAACTGTGTTGACAGAATGCATAAGCATAAAGTACTGTTTCATTTTCTAATTTTTTTTTAGGAAATTCTGATGACCTTCAATGTGTCTATCGGATTTTTCAGTTTCTGAAAATGCAAAAAATTGTTTTATAAGATTACAGTTTTGAATTATAATCAGATAATTTTTTGATTAAATTAGGTTCAGTTAAAATATTTTTGTGAAATATTTCTAGTTGTGAAATTTATGAAACGGTAGATGACTGTCTGGGTATATTGGGATGTCAGTGGTGTACATTTGATAGCGACGGGCAAACACCTCTTCCCAATCCTTCTTGTGTCTCTGCTGATCAGTGCTTCGGTGGTACAAAAGGAAGGCGTATTCGAGGTTTTCCTTCATTTTAATCAATTTTACGGTTGTTGGCACTAATTATTTTGTAATTCCAAATTTTGAATATCAGGAATTTTGTAATTTTTGTTAACTTGTTTTCTTATACTCATACTTTTTTGTGCTTGTTCAGCTTTCCTGGAAAATGAGTCACATTTAACTGCACTTGGTGCGCCAGTTGGACCAGTTGCTGCTGGAATAATGAGTGTTTTTTTAATTGTGGTATGACTTTTATTGATTACCTGAGTAGGACGATAACCAACATTTTCTAGACTGTCATTTATTAACAGGAAGTTAAATTAGAACTGCTGTTTTATTTTAAGGTAATGGCTTTGTATTGTTATCGAAGTCAAGTTAATCGTCTGGTGGAAGCAAATTCACTCACGGATTCATATGGTGCTCCATTATGTGGCAGAAATTTTGAAGATGATGATTTTCAACTTGATCGTGGACCCATGATGGGTATGAAATTTGTATTGAATATACTTTCATTTTGTAGTTCGGGTCATTCAGATTATTGGTATATAAAAATTTATGAGTTGGGGAAGTAGTTGTCTGTACAAGAAGTACTTTCAGAAAAAGCAGTTACTTTGATTCAACTAACATCATTTGAAAGAATGTCAAATCCTTTGGCTTCTCTTCGTCCACAATACCGAGTCTCGCCGCGTACCGAATCAAGCGATCAGGGATATTCAACAATGACTGATCGCATGCAAGGTGATGAAAGTGAATGCACTACTAGCAAGTTGGTTTTGTTTTTTCTTTCATTATTTTTTAGTGCTTCCTGTTACCACACATTGAATGTATTAATTTTAATTATTGACATGCTTTTACATATACCCCGCTATTCCGTTTCCCTTGCAAAATTTTTTAATACAATGTTGTTCGAGACAAAAGCAAGCCCAACCCTAAGCCTAAGCTTAAGCCAGAAAAACACGCTTGCTTGGCCGAGATGGTATATGCGTTTGTTCTTTATATCTTAGCGTCTTGATTTTGGAGTTCTAGGATCATTTGTAAATCGCATGTTCGTAATTTAAGTAATAATGAGCAATAAATAGGTGTTTATTATATGTATTATGAGCCCTTTCTTAAATTATCCATAGTGCAGTGTCGAGAGATTGATACGATGCACATACAAAGGCTCAATCCCCAGATATGTTATCACCGACGACAGTACAATCCGCATGTCAAGAGATTGATACGATACACATACAAGGGCTCAATCCCCAGATATGTTATCACCGACGACAGTACTTTGCGACAGGTCGATCGGGCAAAGATAGTTGGAAGAAGAATGAGATGCAATAGTTTCAAATACCTTGGCTCAACGATATCCAGTATAATGGCCGTAAGAAAGAAGAATTATACGCCACCTGGATGAAATGGGCCGCTTAATCGCCCGAAGTCCAAAACACAATAACAAGGGAAATGGAACAGAACAACCTACATCTGTGGAGTCGGACGTATGAAGACAATGCTCCACAGAAA
>JABVXS010000133.1:0-50760 GCA_013365335.1 Madathamugadia hiepei
CCTTATTTTTGGATATCAGATTGATAGCTGCTAGAACTTGTTCTTGTTTTATTTAAAACAAATGTTTAAAAAAAATGCAGCATTTAGGGAAATCCATATGCCATACTTGTTTTACATGGCGATGAAATACAACATTCACCAGTAATTTGAAATTGTGAATGAATTCGATTGAAACATGAATCGTTCGTTGCTTTCAGTTCAAACTCTACTTCTACTAGCTCTCTAACACTGTCCGGTTGAAAATGTGATAATTCCTGTGCTATTTGCTGAAATCAAAAATCATTCCCCTTGTAATAGCAAGGTAGATACGGAACTTGTGAATTCGCTTCAGCCAACTTTTTCTGGTTCTCAAATGTGTTTCGCTTGAAACAAACTTTATAAAAAAATGAATGAATGCTTCATTCTCAAAAAAAAAATAACTTACTCTTACCAGTTTTGAAATACGATTTTATAGTCAGAATGTGATTCAAATAATAAATATCTCAGCGCATTATTGCATTTCTTTCAAAGTAACACATCGAGCACGTCAATGTATGGGAAGTAACCTTTCAAAATTACTGTAATTGAAATCTTGGAAAATTTTAAACGGAAGTGCTTCAACTTCACAACAAAGCAAGGTATCACAATTGACAACATTGATAAATTGGTCGGTAAAGAGTCGAGAATTGTATTGCTAGTACGACATATGAATTATTTGAAAATAACCTCGAAATTTAAGTGAAACCAATATTGGTACTAAATTTAAAATTTTAAATTGCAACAATGTATGTATATGTTCAATAGCAATTGGAAAGTTCGAAATGAAAGGGAGAAAAAAAAAATACAGTGTTTTAAGATTTTGCCAAATGTTGATTTTTGCAATATAAATTGAATTGTTAATTCCTGAAATTTTGAACTAAATTTTTAGGCTTTTTCAATAAGCAAAAAAAAGGAAATCAAATTCATGTAGAATAAAATGAGAAAAAAAGGATGAAATCTTGAGATGGTATTTTTACCGAAAAGAAGTAAAAATTTTAAATGCTGTTGAAAATCGAAATGCCTACGTCATAATCGAGAAGGTAAGCATTTACGAGTAACTTAAGTTTTGTAAAAAAATTGTTAGTTTTGAAACATGCAGCAATTGTTCAAGGTTTCTTTGATGGGAATGTAACAGCACTGAATTTAAAATAAGCTGGAATTCTCTTAAGGTGAAAATTATTTGATCTACAAGAAATTCTTTGCAATAAAATTAAGAAATGCAAAGGACTACATCTCTTACTTTTGGTTGATCAACAAATTTTCCCGCCTAATTTATTCGAAACTATGATGAAATAAGGTTTAATGGAATGAAGGAAGTATATGTATGTATGTATGTATGTGTGTGTGTGTATGTGTGTGTGTGTGTGTGTGTGCGTGTGTGCGTGTGTGTTTGTGTATGTTATTGAAAAGTCAAATTTCCTAAATTTCATTTTTTAAACTTCAAACAAAAAAAAATCGTCGGATTTTTGTAATATCTTCTTACAGAAATCAGTTAGAGTAATGAAAAAGGAAAGAAATAAAATGCAATGAATATTTTCTCTAAGATATTATTTGCTGTTTACTTCAATAATTAACCAATTATTAAGTTCGAAGTTTTACAAATTGGATGACTTTTTGACGAACAAAAAGTTATTGGAAAACTATAACACAGCATGCTTATTACTAGTGAAAAACATACTTGATGGATTTGTCGATGAACCGGAAGTTTGCATATATGAAAGTGGCAAATATCGTTGAGAGAGATAGCCGATGGATTGACTTGATGCCGAAAAAGCAAAAAGTAAGTGGGTGCGGTTAATGTTCGGTGGGGAAGTTAACAAACAATTGATGGCCACAATCAGTATGGGTGTGTCTCTTCCGGAACACTCCCTCTTCCTGAATCTTGCTCTCACTCTCTCTCCTTTCACCTTTTTCACTGTCCTCTTTATGATTGGAGTAATAATGGTAGGTCTGTATGATGGGATACGGTGGGTGTAGTCTATTCATCCATTTCAACCATTAATGTTTAATTTCAACTTATAGCGCTATTGGATGATCGGTCTCGCCGAATTGCTTTATCATCTCATCAAAGATCGACAATCTCCAAAGATGATTGTGATTTTAAAGACAGAAATTCTGCTAAGCATTCACAAATAACACTGCGGTGTTTACCTTGGAGACTACTCAATGTCGGGTTTCCCTGTTGTACGTTGGATATTTCAACGTCACGTGTTCAAGTTTAATTTTTGTTTGCATCCTTCTTCATTGACTTTGTGACCATCAAAGTGTGACGATCTTCTTGCTAGCTTGATGTCTTGATATTTTGTAAAATTTGAATAAAAAAAAAAAAACCTCTCTAACGACAAGAGAAGTGTTAAGTTTTTGAAGTATATCAACCATTAAAATGAATTTCTAATAGATTTCTAATTTCTTCATCGAAGTAAAAATTGTAAATAAAGTTACTAATTTTGATTTTCCTTTGAAATCAAAAAAAAAAAACTTTTATTCTGTTTGCTGAAAAGGATGAAAGAAGGATTTGGAAGGTATTGATGGAGTTAAGCTGATGCCCACAATATCCCCCCTACTATCATGTGTAATAACGGGAAACGGTGTGGCGGAGGTGATTAGCGATTTACCGCATTTCATTGTTCAAAATCGCTTTCATGCCCAATTGAACAGCGCAAAATTGATGGAGCAGGGTTATATTCACTACTTCCATCTGCCATCAATCAACCAAATTGCCAGTTCAATTTCCAGGTTTTTAAAATTTTGAAGTCAAATATTTTGTTTCATTGTGATTTTTTGCTGATTTTTCCCAGAAATTCATTACCAATTCACTGGCTGCAATGGCTGTATGTTTTTGCGGAGCTAGAAATAAGTAGCATGATGGATGAGAACATTAAAAAATAACAAAACTTGCTATTGGCTAAAATTTCTCGAGGAAAAGGTTTCGGAAAACTTGGCTTACGCATTCAGAACTGCCTTAGAGACGATGACATACGGCATTCTGTGCCAAGCACTACTAAAAGAGTAACACAATAATAGAGCCGCAAAGAGGCAATACAAGTAAGTACTTCAAAAGGCTCTCAAGGCCAAATGCTTCACCCGTTTTGGCTGTTGCCTAAACTACTTGCTACCGCTGAAGAGCCCATTTGATGCCATCATTACAAATGTCACTTCCGAATGCATTCAATCAAATCTTTTTAAGTTCCCCGTCCTTATATCACTGTAATAAGTTTGCTTTGGAGAGGAAACAAATTAAAAAATTGCGTAGAAATTTATTAACACTTTCCGTAGATCGCTTTACTGGGACAAAGACGTGCATTTGCATCACTCGGACCGCATTATGTACAGTATCACGGGGTAAAAGCCCTCAAGGAACTCTAATGAGGCATGATGAGGTAATTAAATGGTTACAGTCAGTTGCAATGGACGTGAATATACAGAAGCGTAACAAGTGGCGAAAGTGCCCGGAAGTAGCAGAATCGGCAGATGCATATCCATAGAGGAAAAGCGGTCTTCAGCTAATCTGCCATACGATACCCAAATGATACACCTGAATAATAGCTTCCACACTACTATCGTTTCAGAAAAAAAAAGTCAAACAAGGAAATAGACTTACAGGTGAAACATATCTTATTCAATACTCGATAGTTTCATCGTTTATCAAGAAATTTTCATTTCCCAATGATGGCTTTCATTCATTTGCTCAGTTTGCTCCATTCATTTACAGGCAGCAATCAAATCTCTCTTGGAAACCACCAATACGGAGCACTTCAAAACATCAATTAATAATGATAGCCAATGAGAAACTTAAGGTATCAGTTTCTGTTGGAATTCACTTTTGATAAAAAATTTTCCGCATTTTTAGTTTGAAAAAAAAAAAAATTTTTTTTCTTTCAATTTGGTAAATGATTTATCCTCAGCGAACACCCAAATAAAGATCATCATAATATGTAAACAATACACTCTAGATGAATTCATAGAATGAATGATGATGAAATCATATAGAAGAAGTACGGTGCAGTACAAAATTGAAGGTATGAGTGATTCAAAATTTTCAGATTGCTTGAATCTCAGTGTTGCACGTAATGGACGTAATAGGGCAAGATGATTCACTTGCAAATATCGCTTTGCTGTTCGGAAAGGAAAGGTCCTGTGACATATAATGTTCGGATTATCTCCATGACGTAATCCACGGTGATACCTCATATGAAACACATGTTCATCACTATTCCAGCCCACTTTTCCTGTTTCTTACTATTCTCTTCAACAGTTCCATTTGATCCATTACAAATACTTCAACAACTTCTCATTTCCTCTTCAATAATGGAATTACCAGTGCCGTAAAAATTATCAATGAATATCGCTCAAATAAAATTACTGCCTACTTTCGAACTTAGTGAAATGCATTGGTTCAATTCCAAAACGAAACGGGAAGGACAACATTTTTATTTTTAATTTCACAATATTCCCTTAATAACCCCAAGTAAGGATCTTATTTGGGATGTAGTCTAAAACTGACTGCTATGGTAATTTAAAAAAAAAATTAAAAACTTTCAAACTTCATAATTTTTTCATGTTTAAAGTTTTTTTTTTCACTGCATTTTCATCATCATTTTAGACTTTAGGAAAAGCAAAAAACTTTAGGCTCATGTGCAAAGTGGTGCAGCCTTTGATTTGCATATTGGACAATATTGTTTGTGCAATCAACTGTTTGCATATTCGGTTAATGGCAGAATAAATGGTACATATATGATGATGATAATGATGATGCTATGGATACGGTATTAAGTGATCATTTCCCACTCCGTCATATTGAAGCTCTAACCTCTCGACCTTCAGCTTCAATTTCCTATATATTTCCATAAAAGGACTTTGTACGCACCGGATATCGAACCCACTTCAACCAATAAACACATCAGATGACCTGACATTTTTGCATTCATCAACAAACTGGCACCTTCATTTGTCACAACAAATCAGTGACTGGTTCCAGCAAAATCATCACTTCAACTCAAAATCAAAGTAAAGTACCTCTTTATTTAACCAACAGAAAAAAGCAATCGCCAACTTTAAAATGATGCGCTTCACCACCATTGATTCTTATAAATGTTTTACACAAATATTTCATGTAAATTATTCTTCCGACGTTATCAATGTCGTATTCATTAACACATCGTGCGATAACTTTTTACCTTATTCGCATATAATTTATGGCGATGCTACATTTCTTTTCACGCAAAGCAGTTTAAAGTACACTCTCTTGAGAATTGGGTTCAAGCAGTACTCATGGTAAGAATCATGCACAACAACGGAAATAACAATTTGCAGCAAGACATTGTAGTGACCGTTCAGTGATTTCGCCTGTCCGATATTGTCCACTCGAGTAGCTCATCACTCAGAATTTGCATATGGGCACTTGGACATATTACATAGCCTGCTCAGTTTTTCATTAACATTCATAATCCGAGTGAATCAGTTGTCAGCTTCTGGCAACTTACACTAACATCATAAATTTATGCCATCTATTCCAAAAATTCCGAAAATTTGAAAAATTAATTCTACTAGACGTATATCACCGAAAGGGCAATATTACTCTTACAATGATAAGCTTATGATATCAAATTAAATCAATGTCCTGAGCACAATCCAATTAAATCTACAAAGGAAAATTCAACCCTTCGCTCCGGAAAAATTTCAGCTATTTCTTCAATAAGCTTCAGATTTTCCCCAAATGTTGGCTAGAATCAACATCTTTAAAACCTTCATAGAAAAGAAATTAAACAAATCATGTAAACTAATAAATTAAAAAGTGTCCTTTTGAATCATGAATGCAAAAAAATCCAGAAATCCTGAAAAATATATGTAGTATATCACTTAATACAGCTGTGATACATAAAATTGTCCGAAATCTCACATCACGTTCTGAAAACGAATGAATACACAAAAGCGACTAGTGCTGTTACCAAACTTCTAAGCGATACCGCTGAGCCCAGGCTAACAATAACAAAAGTTCTTCACTTGAAATTTGTTGTGTAAAAAGAGTGCGACTTGGTAAAATTTCAATACAGCCTAGAAAAAGAGCAGAGTCCATATTTTCAGACAATTACTGTATTGATGTCCCAACCGAAAAGCATATGTTTCACATATATTTCAGAGCAGTAAGAGACTTGCTACAAAAAACCGTGAAATGTTTAGAAAACAACAAAGAACACCGTTCTAAAATTCTAACACAAAAGGCACTAAGGAAACAGAGTAAGAGCACGATACCAAGGTTGAATGCTAGATAATCAAAGGCAGAATGAAAGAAAAACTATGAAAAACCACAAAATGCTAAACACACCGTCAAATCGGATGGAGGTAAATAATAAAGAAAAATTAATCAAACTGAATGTTAAGAGAAAACCAAAACTTGAATCATCCAAAAAGAAAAAAGTGAAGAGAAAGGTCACCAATAGAGGTAGAAAAGGAAAAGAAACGTTATGGAAGCAAATCACCAGCTATACCTTTTTCGCAATATTCTTCCAAACCCTGAAAAAAAAAAGATCACTTGACAACACAGATTACTTAATTTCACAAAGAAGAAAACTGTACTTCATCAAAACCGAAAAGAATTGAAAGGGATCTGCGTGAAGAAAAGGATAAGCAACCCAAACTCAATCGATGCAAGCAACAGATTCCAAAATTCGATGCAGTACGGTCAAGAAGACGCAAAAGTCATGCAATTCTTAAGCAAAAAACTGGCAAAATCCGTTTGAATCAAAGGAATGAGTGCTGACAGCTAAAGTAGATCGTATAACATCTAGAAGTCATATTCATGACAGTCGAGTCACACAAAATTGCCCATAACATGCGTGAAATGTAAAAAGTTTCGCAAAAAATACCTCGCCAGAGTAAGAGTAAAGCGGATGAATGAAAATGGGACGATCGACACAAATCGGTATGTTGGCTTTTACAAGCCAACTCTTGCAAACAGCGTAATAATCACGCCGGCATGTGTTCATACAATCTTTTCCCATGTTCTCGGCATTTTTCAAAGGACTGAATTCTTCTGAACGATTAACTTGCCATATGTGGAAATTTCTGCAATCAATGAGAAAATGGTAATGAACTGCGTTCAAAAAATTATAGCAACAAACGTGGTTAGTTACTCATAAAAAAAGTGAAAATTATACAATAGAACTTGGTGGTAATTAAAAAGCACAATAAAACAATGTGCTCCAGAAGATTCAATTAAATTAGAGGTATCATGGCTTTTTTCGAGTCTGGAGCAATTTGCTGAGTTTTAAAATTAATAAGTGGAATTTAATCAATGAGCAAGAACATAAACTATAAAAACTGTAGATTAACATTATTTTACGGCAGCACTAACATCAAGAGATGCACCGTAATTAATGAACAGATGGTTCTAGTGACCTTGATAATACATAACTGAAACTTACTTGGCACATCTAAAGGCATCGAAAATGAAAAACTCGAGTTTGTAACCATTTTCTGTTTCTGGTTTCACTGGGATTCCGGTCAATCGGTCAATAAATGGAATTTTTTTGAAAACACGGTGAATAGGCAATTTAAAATTGGCTGCTTAAAAAAAATTCATATATTGCACAATTTATATTACTAACAAATTGCAGTCCAAATGATGTTTTGTTTTTCTCAAGTGCGTGAAACGAAATTAAGACGTTTTCTATGCTACTGAGGCATAACTGTATGTCAAGCACAGAAATCTCAAACACATATCTTTCACAGTACTTCATTCAAAACGATCCATATTTCTGTACCGCATATTTTTTATATTTTCAGTCAGTGGAACAACACTTCTTTACAAACCTGCGTGAACAAAGTCATAAGTGAAGAAATGATTTGCAATATTTCCTGAGCGAAATATGAGGTGTCCAGAATCATCCCGAGCAACAGCTAGTTCTTCGGGCAGATCTGAGTATTCCACAACTTGAACACCATCCGCTGTTTGACACACCACACCAACTCGTTCAAATGGATCGGTTTTTTCTACAACCTGGAATGACTTCTATAAAAATACCGTACTAAAGAGTTAGAAATTTTCGAAAAAACAATAGCAAATAACTAGTCCTTTTTAATTATGTATTGTTTTAAATCGAGTACATAGAATTTCTGTGCAACTGTGACAACAAGAATGGTTGATCACTCGGTATTCAGCGCAACCGTCATCAAGAAAAAATTATCTGTCCAATTCATTTGTTTAAATTACCGGTTATGAGGATAGTCACATGCAAAATTCTTACTTTTGCAGCACAGTCTACATTATTTTTGATACAGTATCCGATGAAATGGGGATCTGTCACACGACATAACACATTGTCAACACCATAAACATGGAAGTACTTGATTTGAGTATTTATGGAGGAAGTGCAATGAGCATCCAAACATTCATAAAGGCCACCATTTCCATCTGAAATATCATCAAGATTAAATCTGAATAAATACGATGATCAAAGTAGAAAAAAAAACTGAATGCTTACTTGGAGAAACTTCGAAGCTGTTCTTTGAAGACATAAATAAGCCGCCATTTATATCGTAACATGGAACTGATCGTTGTGAAAGCACTATAAGCTGTCCTTTATCAATGCCAAATACTGGAAGCACATCATGGAGATGTTTTAGTGTTGCCTCTGCGGTAGCCGAACTTGTCAACACAATCCTAATTTATTTGTTTTACAGAAAGAACTTTCCTAAAAATCCCAGTGCAGGCAGTTCATAAAGGGTGTGCTACAAGCCATGATCTGCGTTAGCTGCGCTTCAATCTTTATAGTGCAGTCTGATGGAGTATTTTCAACCAAAAGTTTCCTAGGTATAGTTAGCACTGCACATTAACTTTATATAACAACCATACCACCAGATTTTCGGATCGTAATTTGGAAATGCCGCTCGAGCAAGGCCTTGCAGACGTGAAATGCGAGCTGCTTGAAGGGCAAACAGTGAATCAGTTATGTCGCAACCAGTAAATCCCAAGGAGAGGGTACCCTTGGGCTTTGTCGATCCAAGTCGTGTCGCTTGACCGCCTGCCAAAACTACAGCAGCAACTTGTCCCTTTGCTATTGCTTCCAGACCTAAGCATTATTAAAAATTTGTATATAGTGGACGTTTCGTTAGCATTGAAAATTCCAACCAACTTCAAAATTACGCACCTAAAACAGTTGCAGTAAAAGATATCAGAGATTAAAAGACGAGTAAGCCGGCATTAACTGTAACAGCAACTGAGAGCACGTAAAGTAAGACGAGCTCGGTGCAGTATATTAATACCTGTGTTCCAGTATTCTTTCATAATATTTTCATCAATATCATCTACAACAGAACAACGATCGTCACTAATTGGCTCCAAGCCTTCCATCTTCTATAAGGAATTAGAAACTTCAAGACACTTCGAAAATAGATCTTGTTGTACTGTAATACCAAAAATGTTCATATCACATCCTAGAAAAGTAAAGAAATGGAAAATCTTCAACGTTAGAAATCGCTGACATACCATTGGAAGTGCGGATTCCTTGAATGTTTTGTCAATTTCATGTATGTTAAACAAAGTAAACTGATCCACTAGTTGCTGCCGCTCTTCCGGTGTAAGTTCGTTCCAGAAATGCAACAAGTAGTCGTGCTTGCCAAATATGGCCATTGCTTTAGACAAATCCTCACGCATTGCTCCGCGCAATATCAATGCTGTATTCAGACTAAACAAAGAATTAAACCACCTGTTTTACCCTAAAGTGCCACGAAACAAATTAAAACCAACTCATGATGATAGAAACTAGCAGATCAAGATTTCGCAGTAATTATAATCATTGAAGTATTATTTAGAGCTTACAAAATCACAAACATTTAACAGCAGAAAAAAGAATCACGCAAGGTGGAAGACTCGTTCCACTTGATTTCTGGTACATCAATTTCTAACCCTCATTGGACTGAAGCATGTTTGACCCATAACTAAGCAAATAATTGACAAATTTATTGTGAGACCGATCATCACAACTCTTTTCGAGGAAAGGTAAACAGGAAGGAGAGTTTGAAAGAGAGAGGGAGAGAGAGAGACAGACAGACGGGAAGAAGACGGAGTGAAAAGAAAACTCTAAATTTGGAGTCCCTGAAAGTCCATACATTTAGTTTCTGAGCTGCTAAAGTGATGAAATAACAACCACTCCTGGCAGAAAAGACCATTTAAATATCAAATCACTAAGAATAATTAATTGTTCATGCAATTGTGCTTCATGAGTTGCTGAGTTAATTGAAGTGTTAGCATGAAGTTTTCGGTGTTGGTAGTACGGTGGTGAGGAAGTGGGAAATTGTAATCGGACGAGGTCTGAAACGGTGTGTCAGGGAATATGTGGGGCTGTTGTAAATTGGTACCCTATCTAATCGTCTCTACTGGGATTAAAGTACGATACCTTTCTTATTTGACCTTCTTAGTGGGGTTTTAACGAACTGTTGCCGATTTAAATTCCATTTGCGGTTAATGCGGGGCTGCTCTTTTCGGACTATTTTTTGTTAACTTTGATGATACAGTGTGATTGTGATGTCCAAGTAAAATAACTGAAATGTTGGTTGGTTTTGAATCAGTTTGGGCAGTACTTTACTTGCAATAAATATGAGTTTTATGGGGGCATATGGTCTTAAATCATGAATACGAGACCTAAAAATCTTTCATTTGACAAAAATCTCTGATATATTTGATTTAGATATAAATGGCACTCTCTAGCAGTAACGATTTTGTGAAACAGTTTTCTGGAGTCAAGTCCTCGCTATTTTCGCATTTGTCTGTACGCAATCTTCATTGTGCATCTTCAGGAGTCAGTGTTGGTATGCTTTTTATTATCAGACTTCTCCAAATTTGTAGGTTTTACAGTTTGTTTCAGTTTGCTTCATAAGTTTAACGGAACCATCAACATACAGAGTATGGTGCATCTAGAATCAATAAGGTTAACCACACTGAGGGAACGGAGAAGGCGATACAAGTTGTGCATGTTTTGCAATAAGTATGACTTTTATGCGGCATGTGATCGTAAATCATGAATACTTATGGATTACGAGACCTAAAAACTAATTATTCTTTTTTATTTGACAAAAATCCTTGATGTATTTAATTTCGGTATAAAAGTGTGTTGTTGGAATGCTTTCACAACACTTACGAAGTGTTGTTGGAATGGTTTCGCAGTACACACTTACTTTAATATAATTAATTTCTCTTTTCTCTTTCACCTGATTTATTGTATCACCTTTTCAATGTTGCTGCAGCGCTGATGCTTTGTTTTTCTTCGGTTGCTTTTCTAGTCAAATTATGACTATTTGCGAGACTGATGTTCTCGTTCATTGGCTGCAGCTTTGAGCAATGCTGTTGGGTTTTTCTGTATGGAAAATATCTAAAATATAAGAATAGGATATCTTCATATTTTTACAGTACGATTAGGCAAGTACATGTTATCGTCGACTTCGTAGACATGCCATACAAGCTGAGTTTATCTTCATTTTTGGAGGAGGGAGGGGATGCCGTACAGTTGTTTTTCAACTGGTTGTTTCAAAGACCATCTGTTCGTGTAATGCTGCTGGAACTTTGTCTTTCATCTTTGTTACCAGCACTGAGCTTAAAGCATGCTGTGTACCCAAGTTTTTCAGTTCAAGAAATGCAAACTTCCTTTCTAACTGATCCTTCCTCTGTGTAATTTGCGAATGTTCGGTTTTGGAAATTTGAGTGATACACAAGTTTCAACAATAATTTGTTTTGTCCCATGTTTCTTGCTTCCCATGTGCTTCAAACTTGCAGGTAAATCTGATGAGGAAGTAGAATTTGGTTCTATGAAATATTTTCTCTTATGTGGTCTGGGTGGAGCAATTTCGTGTGGTATCACGCATACATCTATTGTTGCACTCGATCTTGTCAAATGTCGAATACAGGTATCATATTTAAACGATATAGAAAAAATATAGAATTTCATTAGTTCATTTTGAGTTTATGCAATTGATTGATTTCAGTTGAGTTCATATTGTTTGTTGTAGGTGAATCCGGAAAAATACAAAGGAATTATGGGAGGCTTTCGGACTACAGTAAGCGAAGAAGGCTTTCGTGCTTTGGTTAAGGGATGGGCACCAACTTTTGTTGGCTATTCTCTTCAGGGACTCGGAAAATTCGGTTTTTACGAGATGTTTAAAATTTTCTATAGTGAAACGCTCGGTGAGGTACGGTTTTCACGTTGCTTCAGGTCTATTCTGTTGAAACTGATTTTGTTTCGTTTTTAAAATGTTGTTTTCACTGACTCCCAGGATGGTATTTTTTTCTCTTTCGAGACTATTTTAGATGTGTGGGAAGCTTCCCGAATATTAAATTTTTACTCTGTTAGGAACTGTCTTACCAGTGGCGAACAAGTTTGTATTTGGCTGCTTCTGCATCTGCAGAATTTTTCGCTGATATTTTATTGGCACCGATGGAAGCTACGAAGGTTCGAGTCCAGACGTCTCCAGGTGCTCCACCTACGCTTCGTGGCTGTGCTCCAATGATATACAGAAGTGAAGGAATGAATGGTTTTTACAAAGGTTAGTGGTTTTATTAGTTCAATTTGTAAAATGATACTTACACGAGTGTTTCACATATTTAATTTTGGAAAGCAGGTAGACGACAATGAAAAGGGTTGGAATGAAATATTCTTCGTCGTAATATACGTAAATGACGCTTGATTATTTCGTAATATACCAAATGACGCTTGATTATTTCTCAGGCTTGCCACCGCTCTGGATGCGCCAGATACCTTACACCATGATGAAATTTGCTTGTTTCGAACGTACATTAGAAGCTTTATACAAGTATGTGTTACCGAAACCGCGTGCCGAATGTTCGAAGCAAGAACAGTTGGCAGCCACATTTGTCGCAGGGTATATCGCCGGTGTGTTTTGTGCCATTGTTTCGCATCCGGCGGATACAATTGTTAGCAAACTTAACCAAGACTCTGGTTCTTCTGCAAGTTCAATTGCTAAAAAATTGGGTTTCATGGGTAAGTTTTAAAAATGTCTTGTAGGTCCATTGCAGGTTATCAAATGATATTTGAAATGTTTATACCTAGCTGAAACGTCATAAATCTATCAGGCAGTAACTGCGATATAATTTGATTTCTTTGGACTAAATTGAAGAACGACTACTGTTTGCAGGTCTTTGGAAAGGGCTTTTCCCTCGTATTATAATGATAGGAACGCTCACGGCATTACAATGGTTTATTTATGATTCTGTGAAAGTGTATTTCAAATTGCCACGTCCACCACCGCCCGAAATGCCGGCTTCTTTACGTAAAAAGTTGGAAGCGGACGGAAAATTATAAGCATGCTCCTGAGTAATCTTTTATCGTTTTCTCGTTGAATGTTAATGAATTTTTCTTTAATATGTAATTATTAGTTAAGGTTTTTTTGATAATTATGTATAATTACTGTATAACTAAAATTTCAAGTGGCGTACTAACGTATACCAGATGTATTTCAGCAAATTCTGTTTATTAGGTGTGATAAATTGTTTGAAAAAATTGAATTTGTGTTCGTGAATGATAACCAAACATGGCAAGCTTGCTTTTTTATACGTTAGTTAAAAAATCCAGGGGGCTCTACTACATTATTTAGATTCTTCTGGTCATTTCAGGTAACACGCATAAAAGATTTTTGATGCTTTTGGAACAAAATCTAGTGAAATGTGAATTAAAGCCTGAGATGTCAGCTATAGTTTTCATAAGAATTCATCATTGTAGGTGCGGAGAAAACTGTTAGATTAAGGGCCTTCTTTTATCCATCCCTTGCAAAGTCAATCAGTCAGTTTTAGTGGAGTTTGGTTACTGTGCAGTTGCGCCACATTGAAGGAATCAGCATGCAGTAATTATTACTGAAAGGCACTTGTAACGGGTAACAAGTTTTGCGTGTTCTGAACATTAGTGTGCATTTTGAGTTTACGAAATGCTATAAGTTTACGGGGAGATATGAGTTCTTCAGTTCAAAGTTGTTATCGTTATAATAAGATGAAGAGTGGTGTCTCAAAAAGAGATGTCAAAGGTGATTTGACCGTTACTCTTACAATGAATCTGTAGATGTTTAATAAAAATGGTGGTCATGGTGCATCGTAGCACGTAGTTGTGTCCTTTTTGTCTGGTTCTTAGGTTGTATTATGGTGGAT
Source organism: Madathamugadia hiepei (assembly GCA_013365335.1). NCBI lineage: Eukaryota > Metazoa > Nematoda > Chromadorea > Rhabditida > Onchocercidae > Madathamugadia > Madathamugadia hiepei. The sequence goes on from JABVXS010000133.1 coordinate 14,168, forward strand.
GAAAGCATATCCCGAAGATTTCCTATCATAGAATCAGCTCAATAAATGTGAAGGTACAATCTGGCCACAACTATCCACGGTTTGGAGCTGAGTCAAATGCGTGCCACCTTGTCGTCATCTCAGGCGTTTTCGTTTATCTTGCTTTTTAAGGTTGAAAATTGTCGCACCGCTAGATTGGGCTGACCTCGATTAATATGAAACTGTGAACATCTGAACTGTAAAGCAACAGCCTGATGCTAAATGCGGTTTGGAGTTTGCACTGTATAGACGTGAATAATCGTGTGCAGAATCGTGTTGCATACACTGATGCGATTGTGTGGAAGTTGAATTGAGATACCAGTTGTAGGACTTGAGTTACCGACCAATCTTGATTTAATAAGTGGATATTTATTATTCACCTTTGCGGAATACAAAGTTTCTGTCTACTACATTTCCTCGGAATGACAGGTCCGCACAACATGTCCATCCTCTTTCAATAATTTCTTGTAATATATATATGCTTTCGCGGTATTTCCAGATTTGGGAGATGACATATTTCCATTTCTCTTCATTTAGCGCATGACAGAATGGTTAATTTACCGGTAGAATGCCGGAATTAGTTCATTCAAACTGCTGCGAGTTATTACTGTCTTCTGTGGTATTTGTTGCATCTTTGACAAGTGTTTTTTAATTCATGGTACAACTAGTAGAAATTTAGTAATTTATAAGTTATGAAATATTTCAGTTTGTCATAATTACAAAGCATGCAAGCTGGTTGCGGAGCTCTAGAAACCGCCATCATGCCAGATCACTTTTGTTATAGCCATGCTACAAGCTATGAAAAAGGTGTGTCAGGTGTGATTCAGTCTATGTCTTGTCCACTAGTTTCCTAGGTCCAAATTTTTGCTTAGATAGAAAGAAGATTGGAATTTGGCTTTTAATTGTAAAACTTAGCTTCCATTAATTCTTGAATACACGAACAAAAACTGCAGAAAATGCTGAAAATTTTAACAAATGGATGTATTACTGTTTTGATGTGATGTTCACAAATTTGGTTGCATAAGAATTTTGCTCTAATTTTTTACTTGGACATTTGGATGACTACTGATACGGGCTTGAACATGAGTCATAGTTGTGTTGGATGTTGATTTCTTGGATTTTTTCTTCGGTGAACTTTTGCTGTTATTGTTTCAGGAAAGCAAAGGTTAGATTGTAAATGAACTTCGCGAACAATACACTGTTGCACGTAAAAGAAATTTGCTAGGATGTCTCTACCGCTGCATCGATTTTCGGTTATAATTCCGTCATTTTTGAAATATTCTGCAGTTTTCTGTAGGCTACATTGCAAATGGAAGGGTTCGTATAGGTTGGTTTTTTTTTGCAAACGTTTAGAATCAATCTGTTTAAACTACTTCAGCATACAATGTACACGATTATTTAGGATACAACGGCAAATTTTGGATACTATCCTTGGTGTAATTGTTTGGAAAGAGTTGGCGGAAGTCGATTTTTTCTCCACTGATATATGGGATGGACTTGATGTAATGATCACTAATTTGGAGAAGGTTCATTTAAGCTAGTTCTTCAAAGAAAAGACACTTATGAAGAATATATCGTTAGCAGAGAATCCTGAAATGATTCTGCGGCATTTTAGCTGATACATTGGCTCACTACATATCCTGCTGGCTTGAAACTGAATGCTCATTTAAATGCAGTATTATCCCAGTTCTTTGTCTATCATATCTATTTATGGCAAAGTAAGTTGAAATTAACTTGGAGCTAGTGATTTCTATTTCGTTTTCATTTTTGTGTGCGTACATGCAACCTCAGGAAAAAATTTTGAACCATGTAGGAATCATCAAGTTTGATGGATGAATTTTCAGTCGAGATGACTTTTTTTCAGCTTATTTGTCTGTGGCAAGTATTTGCATTGGATTTGGTTGCATATCTTTGTCCTGTTTTTTCGGTGTATCCGTCTTCTTGGCTGCTTTATCTGATCTCCTCCGCCTACTTACCATACATATATACTGCTTTCATATTTACGCTTTCAAGCAAGTATCATAATTGTTTCGCATTCTCTGCTTGAAAGAAGCATTTTTATAGGAAAAAGGCTTTCAGGCTAGCCACGCTGTCAGTCATGTCAATAAAATCACTTTGGAGATTATTTCGTGGTCGAAAGTACAATCCGTTACGTCAAAGGGTTGATTCAATAAGATTGCATGCGAGACAGCTTTTTATTGCAACCTTATTTTTCATCATATTGCTTTTTCTTTTCCCTACTATACTTGTTTATTTCTTCATGTTTTCGTCGGTAAGCTTTTAATTGCGATATTGTTTGTTCAGAATAACTTTGTAGTATTTGAGCAGAAATATACGGCTTGCTGGCCGAAATTTTTCAATAAATGATAAACGTTGTAAAAAATTCTACATCCGAAAAGCATCCAGTTTTAATCAGCATTTACCAAATATTTGCAGTTACATTGTGGAGTATGCGCTATACAAATGGCCCTTGTGTTTCTATCAATGGTTCAGGATGAGATTATTTTCTATGTTTTGAAACAGCATAATTGATGAGTTGGTGAACTCATTGTTTTTAAAATCATTACTTTTGTCACTCTCATTGAATATATCGATAAAAGATTTTTATAAATTCTGTTATATTTCCTGCCGCTCACAAGAATTATTCTTGATCACACGATATTACGTGGAATTGATTGTCTTGATAGTAGTTGCATTACGAAAAGAAGCATTTCATTTGGGAGTTTTTATGAAAAACCTGACTTCTGAAGCATTATATATGTTGGGAAACCCGAAAACTAAATCTTCCCATGGAGGTCACAGTTGGCATATAGTATTTGATGTCTGTTTAGCTAAATCTGTTTACTATAAGAAGCCCTTTTCTAGACCATAGAATTCCAATGTATGGTGCGTTTTCTCGAGTCCCATCATTCCTTTGTATAAGCTTGTTTGCAACAGATATCCTCACCTAATTACATCAGTTCCTTAACTTTTGATTCTGTTAAGATTGTTTCTCCTTTTCAAATCGTATTCTACTGTACGGGCACCAAAATGTTCTACAAACGCCAACTCACGCGTTTGTAGAAGGTAAAGTATACAAAGTAATACTCAATCTACAGTATTCTAAAGAAGTAGTCGTCGTCGGGGCGGTAGAGTCGGTCGATTCCAGTTGTGAACTGGGTAAAACTGACCTGGAGGTGCAATGTCGCCGGTTTATGCATACATCATTCCATCGACGTAGGCCAATCAGATCGGGACACATCATACTTGACCAGATGTCGAGCAAAATTACATCAGAAACATGATATTTTGGCGTTCGTAATATACGATTTGGCAATGAGAGACAATAACCAAAAGTTAAGGAATTGATGTAGATCAAATGAGGATATCTGTTGCAAAAAAGGATATACAAAGGAATAATGGAATTCGAGGAAACGCACCATACATTAGAATTCTATGGTCAAGAAAAGAATTCCTTATAGTAAACAGATTTAGCTAAGCAAACATCAAATACTAAATGCCGACTGTGACCTGGATGTGAAGATTTAGTGTTCGGGATCCCCACATTTATTCAATTTCGCTGCATAGTCCATTTATGAATTCGTGTGTAAATGATTCTACACACCTTTATGGTGAGAGATGAAATGGTAAATGCGTGCACTTTACAGAAAACGTTTGGTTAAAAAAAAAGAAATTATTTGTTTGGTAAAATTCCAAAATGACTTCTTCCGTACCTCCTGCTGTGTGCTTATATAAAATCCAGATATCTGTTTTTAACGCTCACCCATAAGTGAGGAGTAATTGCAAAAAAAAGATTCATTTAATGCTAAGCTGCTGTAGTTTCAGAAAGCATAGATAATGAGGATCACAACATGGACAGTCACTAGGGCAACGAAACGCGCAGACCTCGGCCGCTGTCTTCTTCGTCAGATTTTACTGCTTCCATTCGATGTTTTTTGCTATACCGACACCGACTATTTCAATTGATGGAGTTGTAAGTTTTCACGAACGGAAATTTATTCATATTTCAGTTGGCTGGAGGCTAAATACGACATTTAATTGATACCCCTAGTTGGTAGGAGATTACCCATTTATATTCCTTTAGTACTGACTTTGTTTACTGAGAAGGAATACATTCAGGTTGCCATGTTAATCGATGAAAAGGCACAAAAAACGAGACCACTGGTCATTCTAGATGCTCGGCCAGAAGAACAGTTTAATAAAGGACACATCATTGGAGGTTTATTATATTTTGTACACATCTGGATTGTCATAAAGGTGATTCACACTTCGCAAAAAAATTTTTCAGCTCAACACTACCCGCGAATTCTTCTGTGCCGTGAACATTACGAGACGGAATCACTGAAGAGAGTAGGTATAATGGGAATAGTGATTGTCTGCGGTCAGACTTGTGGTGCTGCACAAGTAGTGTCAACGTTTTGTGACAGAGGACACAATGCGGTATTGTTGAGAGGAGGTACATTATCTAAACTTTTTTTGCCACGATAAAAGCTTTGAGAACTTTTCATCAGTGATATGTAGAGGAAGTATAATATTTCAATATAAAAAATGTGGCGTGACTTCCTTCCTCTTGAATAACATTTTCAAGATTTGGACTGCTGGAAATGCAGATATCCAAAGGGTTTAATAACGACAGCAAATATCGAACCGACTGACCTGGATCTTTCGAAATTAGCCAGTCAACTTTCTGTCAACCGAAAGCCAACACTTGAAAAAAGTTCGTTTTCTTCTCATGACTGTTTCTAAGCTATTCAACTTCGTTTGAGGTGTCGGTTTCTGAGGAAGACCACTCAATAAATTCAAGTCCTTGAAATCATGTTTTTTTTAGCTGGATTTTTGAAAGCAACTGCCAGCTCAATGAACAGGAACAGGGTCCGTAAAGAAAAAAGTCCGGATAGCCATATGTGCAAACGCGCAGCTTGGAAATGATTCTCATGCTGTTGAACTTAAACAGCGTAATTAATAAATGCGAAACTGCTTTTTCATTTCATTCTTTTACTTGAAACAACATTATCATCCGTTCAGTACATTGTCGGTCCGAAATAAATACAGTGTCGCAAAACATGCGGATTACGGGCCAAGCACTTTTTTCTAGAATACCACGTCCACTGACAGGTAAGACAGAAATTAAGTTGACAATATTTCAGGTCGACGTTTTTTTCTCTAGTGGCTGAATCGTTAATCTAATGCTCCCACACATAATGGACAGAATACCTCACCACATGCATCAGGGTGTACGCATAACAAACTGACAGGGATTCTTAATACGAAACCTCCTCGAAACTTTGCAGCTTTCTATTTTACAGATTATCCTGGTGATTCGGCAAAATTTATATAATGAGTTTTAGCCATTTAAAATAAATGAAACTATCTAAATGATAATTTCAAAGTTCTGAAGTTCCTCATCCGATGGTAGAATAATTTTGTCTGGTCGAACTAAATCTTTGCTGATATATGGCAACCCCGCTTTTTCTCTTCTAGCTATTTCCAAATGAGCCTCTCGATATGCCCAATCTTTTGCTTGTGGCCTGTAAACAAGTTGCTACTACTGCATTACTCATGAAAAAAATATAGGCCTGCAGGATGCTTTCCACCCATCATTTTTTTTCAGTTTTTAAGATTCTTAACTAGAGCATGCAATTTTTTCGATCGTGTCATAAAGAGTAATATAGTCTGAACTGTTAATTACACATTTAACGACTGTCTATTGCAACATAGAGCACTATAGCTCTTTTTATGTGCTTGAAATGAACAGCATTAAATTACTATTAAAATAATCTGATATAATCAGTCCAGTTCAGGATTACTTGGAAAGCTCGAACGCATAAGCTAAGGAGTTCTGAGAACCTTCATTTGTCTTGGAAGGCTAAGCACTGCTCAAGTTCTTACTAATACAGTGAACATCAATAGTAATGAGAAGGAATATTTGATAAAACAAACCAATCAGGAGAAGCATACAGCATGTACAGCGTTACCCAACTAACCATTATCGTTAACATGACAAACATATATTTATGGAATTTCAACCAGTCAGCATGTTCATCATATGGAGATAAACCAAACCAAATCCAGTTGCGACGCTACAAATTAACCTAGAGGTAAATTGAGCGATATTAGAGCAAACTTTGAATTTTATCTAGCTGACTTGAAAGAAAAGCATCAATATTTCGTAGTCAAACGGATATCAAAACGAACAATCTGGCCGCCCTGATCTTTTGCTAATGGTCTTCTCCATCCATCACCAAACAGCCAATCAAGGCGACTACCATTTAATTTCGGCCATGGATTTTCATACGCGTAAGAGTCAGAACCAGGCCTAAAATGCTCCCTGTTGTATAAGATGTCCGAACAAAAACCATGCTAAAACAATTAAAAATTATGGTTTTAAGGTTCCGCTACATTTCCTACTTCAAAAACACCCATACAGTACTTTTGCGAGTAATTTATTCCTTTATCAAATTGTCCATTTGATTTTTTTGTAATTATGCTAAAACAAGAACTGAAACAAAATGTTGAAAGTTACATGCTACTACACCGTTTCGTACTTATAACAATGCTTAACACCCAAAAACCAGCAGGTATTTTCGTTTTTTTCACTGTTACGTGAAGTATTCTGATCAAAAACACATTTCCTACGAAATAAACAAAAATACATGATTTCCGCTGTTAAATATTTTTTAACAAAAACAAGAATAGATTACGTTCAATGACCTTAGATGTATAATTTATGAAACTCAGCAATGCTTCCACGCTAACAGGAAATACATATACAAAAGTTTCACCACTGAAAACTTGTTTGCAGTAGTTCTACTTACGTTAATCTTAATTCATTCAAAATGAAATTGACCTGTAATCTGCTGGTTTCCTTTCAATATTCTCCTCACCATGGGTTTCATGTGGTACTGTGGACGATCGTCTCAAATAAGCAACAGAGATTGTGCGCCGACAAAGTGGTAGATGAAGCAACATTTAAGTCGAAAATTATCTGAAAACAGGATGAAATTGGCAGTCTCTATAAGCACGGAAGCACCTCGTACCTTGCATGTAATTACGACATCTCTAATCACTCATTTGACTGTGACACGCACGTCATAGTTTACAATAAATATTCTGGGTAAACGGCTGTTCGGAGTTCATCAATTTCCACGGCCATTCAGACTTACAAGAACCACATTTGCCACGAAGGGAAGGACCTCACGCTGATTCAACCACGTGAAGATCGTGCAATCTCGTTCGAGCCATATTTCTCTGCCCTTGCGAAACTTACCACACGGTCCATATGCCATGTTGTTATTCTCTGTTAGAAAGCGGTTTCAACGGACACTGTGGACCATAAAATTTTTGCATCGTTCAGGTTAGAGTTGACAAGCTGAGCAGAGCTCAATTTACGGAGTCACGAGGTTTACGACGGACGAAAAGTCAGAAACTGGTTAAAGTAGTTCGATCAGAACTGGGAAAATCAGACCGTTCGATAGATTGAATTATTTAAAAAAGTACATTTAGCAGGCTTAAGTTGCTACTTGGCGTAATATGCACCTTGCTAATTGTCTTCGTGTCCACTTATGATGTTAAGCTTTATAAATGTCCAGTATTTAGTGAATATGCATGTGACCGATTTGCACTTTATGTAAATTTCGTTTCAATCAAGGTAATCATTCGGTTCGAAGATCAGGTGTGAATATATGGATAATGTATAATGTTCTGTTCATCTCATCTCCTGGGGTGGACGGAGATTTGTCGCATAAATTGATATCTATGCCAGCATAGACTGTCATGCAAATTGCTTTCACTAATAGGCGATCGGCTCGTAGCCATCGCTATAATTAAAGACCATATTAGAACATATTATACCCTAACAAAAGGTACTCCTGCCAATTTTGACATCTTCTTTGAGTTTCATTTTTGGTATCGTTGAAATGACGTGTTACAGTTCTTTCTAGAGCTTTTTGTTACAGCATTGGTTACGGTGTATGAAGAATAAAGCTTGAGGCTGGAACTGTCCAACTGCTGAGTTTATCGAGTGGTATTAATCAGAAGTTGAGGCCAAATCTGCCTCGATTTATACCATTTGCATGCGCTGACGCTGATAATTACTTACCATTTGGGATCGTCTTACTACTATTGTGCATTTTTGATGTTACATTTTCTTTTGTTCTGGGTTCAGGATGTAGGAATGTTTAATTAGCGTAACAAATAAATATGATGGAATTTCTATCAAGTTGTAGGGATCAAAATGGATGAGAAGGAAATGCAGGATTTAGAGTTGGACAGCTCACCGGAGATTTACGTGCCACCTCCGCAAAAGTCTGTTTCAGAAATTATTGCTGCTGATGCTAATGATGAAAGTTTGAATCGGTGAGTAACTTCTTTTGGTGATCCTTCCATTCTTTTCGAAAAACAAAGTCCTTCCGTAAGAGATTAGCACAAAGCTGCATAATATCTCGTCACCACGGTCATTTTCATGATTATACAAAGTAATCGGTGCGTGAACCGGAAATGGTCAACAATCTTGGACTGAATGGAGAACAATGAAAATCACTACGGCTTACTTTGATGGATTAAATTTCAGTAACATAAAAGCGTGGTAAAGTTGATTTAATGTTGTTAATGACACAATTCCTGTATTTGAAGGCGATAGATTTGCAGTTATAAATTAGCTCTTTTGGGTCAAGCAAAATCCGGACAAGTGATTGTTGATGCAACCGATCCTCGCAATGTTCTTGTTCGTTCTATCACGTTGATTGTCGAGAATCGTCCAGATATCACAATGCATCTCGACAAAGGTAAGTTTCATCCGTCTTTTTGGTATCTTTTTTTCAGTTAAAGCAATTAGCCGTCAGTTACATTGCTTGAAATACGAGCACTGTGCTAAAGAGCCAACTGCAAATTAATTTGCTAAAGTACATTCCATTGAAACATAAAGTAAAATTGCAGAGCATTTGAACGAGATATCATTTGTGATAAAAGAGGGAGCTGCATATAGAATTCGTTTCGATTTCCATGTACAAAGAGAGATTTGTACTGGTTTGAAATATATACAGAAGGTCACACGTCATTCCATAACAGGTGTCATAATTTCCTGTTTTACATGGACACACTAAAATTTCTTTGTCGCTTTTTAAAAGATGATCGAAATAAATTACTATTATTATGAAATAATTTGTGGAAAGTATTCGTAGTTATGAGTGAACATTTAACTGAAAAAATACCTTTAAAAAATAAACTTGGATTGAGTTTTTTTTTTCTCTTATCTCAATTATTTTTTTCAGTTGAGAAGGAAACGTTTATGATGGGCTCATATGCACCGAAAATGGAAATGCAGTCATTTATTACACCATTAGATGAAGCCCCATCTGGTTAATTTCTTGAAGTTTTTCTAATACTAGATTCAGGTTTCATCCTTTACATAAAATTTACAAAAACTTAGAAGTTCATTTAATTTCAGGAAAATTTTATCACCATTTTTTTTCATTTGGGTATAGTGTTGCATTTATAGGTATGCTGCATCGTGGAACTTACAAGGTGAAATCGCAAGTATGCGATGATGATGGCCATGATTGGTTATCTTGGACTTGGAGTCTAGAAATTGCAAAAAATTGAGGAGATTGAGTAGTTTTTTTCTACTGCACGATTTTTTGTAGCTTGCTTGACTGCCTTTCATTATTGGCCTCACTTTCATGGTTGGGGGAGATGGTACTTTGTGTTACGTCCACGGTTTCAGCTCATTATTTTTTTCTTTCTAATTAATCGTTAAATTTTTTTTTATTCATTTTGTTACTTTGAATATGTTTCGAAATTTTTTTTGTTGGCGAACTGTTTTATTACATTACTTCATTTTTGATTTTCATCTGTATTTCATTTATATTATCATCCTTACAAAGTGAATATTGTCAGTGTTGATTTGTATAAATTTTTAATCTTGATTCGGAGTTTTTTTTTCTACATGTCCAGATCGTGTACACAAGCAGAAACCGTTAAATGAATAACATTTTGATGTTTGTTGTTGGTTTGCAGTGCTTTAGATACTGGCCAAGCTAACAATCACTTTTTTTCGAATTCCTTATGTCTCGTCACAACTTATTTTTAGGACGCGATTAATTTAAATGCAGTTTTTGGGACTTTCAAATCCAAAGAAAAGTCGTTCGTGAATTAAATCGGAGTTCTGTTAGTACACATCTGGACGCTTCAAAATACGATATTCAAATGAAAATGAGCTCGCTTCCTCGAAGTGGCCCTTCGACGCAAAACATTCGTTCGGATCTTCCATTTTTCCCTTTCAGTTCCTTCTGTTTTCTGTACGCATTATTCTAGGTCCTTCTATTCCTGTACTGAATCAGAAAATTGAGAAAAAAATGCAGCGCCAGAACGACAGACTGGTGGACCTTTTTCCACCATCACTGGGTTGATGCTTACACACACAACTTCAAGCATTGAACAGCCCAGCCTCAAGAATTTTGGCCGAACCATCACTAGGGTCAGTTACAAATTGGAAATACGATTCTATTTAAGCTTGCGTTAAAATCACATGAAAAGAAGCGAAGTGCGTTAAATCAAGTTGCGTTACAAACAATTTAAAATTTTTTACTTTTCAAGTCTTGAACTATTTTTCCAAAAGCTTCTCGGCAAAATGAAAAATGTAACAAAACACATACTGAACTTTATAAAAACCAACAATTACAATAATTAGTTATAATCATGACAGAAATAATATCCCCTTCAACATCATAACAAAATACATTTAAAAAAAGGTTAAAAGACAAATCTTTTGAAGATTATCATTTTTATCTCCAAAATTTCCAACAATTTATTTTTTAGAGTAGCACCCTATTCCGATTTAATAATGTATTTTTTCAACAGCCCTATGCTTAGAAGACATCGTTACAATTCAGTGTGCTGCGCTTCTTCATCTTCGGCTTCTGCTTCCGCCTCGGCCTTCTCTTGTTCTGATAAACCGGCACCATCTTTACCTCCACTTTCCAAAAATTTCGTCAGCCCTTCTAGTGTTCTTTCACCAGTAAAATCAATTATCTGTAACTGATACTAGAAAGTTCACTTTACTGCTCAATTCTTTAAAAATACATTGTTAATCAAACATTGAAAAATCAAATACTAAAAGCAGAGCTCGTTTCAACTTAACTTGACGAAAAAAGTTCTATAAAGTACACTCTCGTTTCTGCAAGGCCATCAAAATCGCTTGTTGTAGTTATGATTTTACAAATATTATTGAAGCAGAGGTAACTATGCGATCGGTAAAACCCCACATATCTAGTTACACTTCACCAAATAATATTGAAAAGCACCATGAAACCTACAAAATTCAGAAAATGCTTGCCTTATTAGAACTGGCAGGGAAATACTTAATTGTGGGGAATGACTGCACTTTAACATCTTCCACCTCATTTGCGGTTGCATCCATTTTAGCGACCAGTATAGTATCATGACTCTCATATTTTTCACCAAGTTTATCCCATGTTGGCATCAGCTGTTTGCAATGTCCACACCATGGAGCATCTGCAACATTCTCCTTTAGGAACTATCCAAAAAAGCCTAGCTATAAAATCATAACACAAAAAAATAAATGTATAAATCAAGAAAGTTCCAAATTATAAATTATGCTTATAGCCGAAAATTTTCTCCGCAATAAACCACGAGACTACTAAGCTCATCAAACGTTTCACACTGCTGTCTTTCCATAGCTTCCACACCCTGCCAGCAAAACAGGAATGCTCTAAGGATTTGAAAATTTGAGGACTTCGTCATAATGGTTTGGCGGAGAAAACAAATCCCCATTTTTACTCTGAAATAATCAAATCAAATAATAATCTCGTAACACTTACGGAAAAGCACAATGACGTTTTTTTTGGTATCCTTTGCGATATCGTCAAAGTTCTTCCCAACTAGTACCTTCACTGGATTTTTATCCCAGTCACTGGGAATATCCTGGGTCATTAGATGTGGTTTTAATTTACCATCTAGATACGTTTCCGTGAATTGTATAATATTTTCTGCTGTAATTTCTTTGAATTCGGGTTTGTATTTCGTCATGTCTTCTTCCAAACTGATCAACCTCAATGCTGCCAAATCTTCCTTTTTGAGACCAAAGAATTCCAGGATACGAGCATTGTCTTCTACATCCGTATTGATGATGACGAAAAGGACCTGCAAAATAATTCTGTTCCTCATATAAGTTATTCACAACCTCCAAAGTATACTTAGAAATATTAGCAGCAGAGTTATAAAACTACCTTGCCCTTGAATTTTTGCGCAGCTGCTCGAAATTCTTTATCCAGTTTTTCAAATTCGGAACTTTCTTTTGAAATAAAGAGGAGATTGTGCGATTTAATATCACCGCCGAAAATGATCGGTGCTGTATCTTGCGTGAATTCACTAACAAGCGGTAATCTTTGAGCCTGAAATTCAACAGTTTTCCATAAAAACAAGTGGTTGAAAAAGCAACACCAATGAAAGCTGAAGAAGGTAAAAGTATATTTAGAGCGAACAATGACTACTCTTCAAGAATAGCTAAAGCAACTTCGTTAAAATCACAAGGCGCATATTCATGTAACCAATTTATATAAATGAAAGCTGTAGAAAGGCATACTCAAGATTACACAGTGGCATAAATTCAAAAATACAGAGTGAAAACGGTTTTCAGCTAATCCTTCTTCCTTTGAGTTAACAGAGAGTCAGCTCTAACGATAAAAACATTAAAAAGCTTTCCAAGTGATAAAAATTCTGGAAAGTACCTGAATCCACGTCTTCAATGCATCAGCTACAAACTTATCACTAAATTCGACTCGTCCCTCATCGAATTTTTTGAGCAATACAATGCCCTCATTTTCCAGTTCGATCTGTTTTGCTGCATCACTTTCAGTAGTAATACCGAATGGTATGTCGTCGAATCCTGCAGCTACTTCCAGGAAAACTTTTGCATTCGCACTTTCAATATCCTAAAAGTTTCCCAATAAAATTAACCATAAAATTCTCTCAAGATGAAATTAAAATTCTAAAACGTACCTTAAAGTAACCAATGACGCACACTTCATTGCCTTCCTGAAGGTCCTTCACATCATCAGCCGAGAGTACAGTTTTGGCTGCTGGACCTGTTTTCTTTTTTAACCATGCAACGATAGACGCTGCGTCTCTTCCACCACCATATTCTTGAGGTTTACCCGAACGGAATAACTTCAGCGTTGGATAACCACGAACCTAATAAAACAGTTTACTTCGAAGAATTTTCAACACTGCAAATTTGTCATTCTGAAAAACAAAACACGCACCTCTTCAACTCACTGACCAACTAAAATAAGCTTAGATATTCCGTGTGAAATCTAAAAGTGTATGAAGATATATTAAAATAAGCCTTAAAAATACTAGTTCTGAAAACTAAAAATACCAAGTATGAAAATAAACTGTTTAAATTACTTCGTATTTCGAAGCAAGCTCGCCATGTACAGTCGCGTCGCACTTTGCAAGCTTGATTTGGCTCTCTTCTTTCTTTAACAGCTGTGCTGCTTTGGCATATTCAGGTGCTAAAGCCTTGCAGTGTCCACACCATGGTGCGTAAAACTCCACCAGAATAAACTCATGTGCTGCTATCGTGTTATCGAAATTATCCTAGAAATTCCTGTTGAATATAGGTTTGTAAGTACCACTAAAAATAATATTGCTACTAAAGGGAGAATTACTGGTATGACACTAGATAAGCAACTGAAACGGTTCCAACAGAAACAAGATAATTAGTACGTTTAACAGACGAAACGTTATTTAAAAAAAAAAGTAGGGCAAATCGATAAATTACCCGAATTCGATTTCTTGTTAGATCTCACTCTAATGTGGAAAGAAAGATGATAATTTAATTTTCTATGTCTGTGATGACCCATTAAAAATTAATAATTTCCTTCAGAAATTGCATCAATTAGTGCTAAATACACGTGTTAGTGAATCCAGTTTAAAATTTAAATAACCGATAATGATTCACAAACATCACATAATCCTCGAAATTTATGTAAAACTTTTGTGATGTTGGAATGTTCGGCACTGATAATACCGTGCTTCGTGAGAGTCGGATGCTACATACGTATTGTAAGTCAAAGTCCACGATCATTGTTAGATAATGAAACTCTGTAACAATTAACCTTTGTAAGTACGAGAACTCCCTCATCTTCCTCTGCAATTACATCTTGAGCTACGGGGTGTAATGCAAACTGAAGCAACAGACTAAAGGCGACAACCAGCCTGAACATGACCTGAAACATGGAATGACTTTAGTGTGACGCGACACAACACCTACTCATAGCCGCCATGCCACCCATCTCATCCTCGCACCCCTATTCCCCCTCCCCTGTCACCATCTCTGGCCTACAGTGCATTGTGTGTTGTTCTCCCATTGGATAACGAGGATGACACACCCCCCCCACGTAACCATTGGTTGTGCGCCACATGAATATCCGTGCGGCTGTGAATGCGCACCCTTCGATGCGGTATTTCGTGTTCACGTTTGTCGTTATCAGCAAAGTTTCGAACCAGAGCTGTTGTTCGGGTGCTGCGGTATGAAAAACTTTTCCTTCGTTTTCGCGTGGCCTGGTGACGTTTGGATAGTCCTTTGTTCAGTTACTGAATTGCTGAAGCGGGATAGCAAAAGGCAGAGCTCCAATAAAATCTACACTTAGCCGCTTCACCTGAGGCAGCTTAAAAAACCATAAAAACAATTCTCCTATACCTCACCCTTTCTCCGTGGGAACACTTGGGATCCATCACGGAATCAGAAAGTCTAATGAAAGCATTGAAAGTGTTACATGAAGGGAAGTGGCACTTTGTACCCAAATAAGCTTTCTCCTAAACGTTTCACTGTACACTTCCTATCTTCATACCTTTGTGTCTGTCGATGAACTAAAATTTTTTTGTTTCTCACGTGACCTATTTTCAATTAAATTTAAGAAAAAAATCAAAACTATTAACACCCCTTCCTTTACATGTACCGTGTTTTTGCGTTTCCTCAAGATCAATCAGTGGAAAGGCACAATTAGGTCATTCCGTATCAAGCTTATCGAATAAGTCTTCGTAACTCGGCCATACGCCGTCTTCAAACGAACGGTCATTAGTTAAAATCTTTTGTTATTCCGGTATTTCAAGAAATGGGACACATCATCACCTCACCTCAAGTCCTAATTAGAGTTTGCATTGTAGTGTTGATTTACTTCATTGATTAATCATTATGCCCCTGAAAATTTTTATGATGAAAGCTCAACAAGAAAGGAGATTGAGTTTTGTTTTGCTATCATCTCTTCTTCTGTTTCAATAGAATAACTAGTTGAAAACTTTTTGCATTATAAAAAAAAAATCAAAATTATTATAAAACTAATGCCGCGAGCGATATGCCGAACCAGCTTTTTGAAACAGGAAATAAGAAGTGCTCAATGCGCAAGACAGCATTTCTGAAATTTATTTCGACTTCTGAAGCTGATCTCTAATTTGAGTTTCATAAAAAAAAAAGAAACTAGAGATTATTCAATATTACTTTATCACTGGAAATGCTCATTTAAATCAGCTCTCACAAAACTTATGAATTGTGAGTTTTGTGGAATAATATATTCACAGAAAAGGTTCATCATACCGACTTTTTTAATATCACATTTAATTTGATTGCATAGCTCTCGGAACATGGTCTCGAAACCTTACCTAGCTTGAAACTTCCAACACTTTGAGCTTCTACCTATTCTGAGCACACAGTATTTGAAGCAAACATGTAATTCTCATCTGGCTTGTTACACTGCAAGTTGACATTTAGGATAATAAAAATTAATTGCACAAAGAAGTCGTCGGTGCCTTACAACAAAAAAAGGAATTAGATGAAAGATGAGAATTACCAATTGCCATTACTTGTGATCGCAATTAACTTAGAAATTATCTGAGTCATATTAAAGAAAAAATATATAAAAAATTCCTCATCACTGAAGTTCATATTCTCCATCGAACTACCAATGTAAGCAAGAGAGTCCATGAATAGCCAATGATAAATTCGTATTTCATATCGAAGCTCATATGTGAACCAAGGACCGCGTGCTTAACCTGAGAGGATAATACTTTGCATGGGATCCGTTAAAGGCGAAGTTGTTGTGACGATTATTAACTGGTAAAAATGGCGAATTTGAAGAGTAAGATGCTTTCATCTTCGTCCCAGTTTTACTGTTAAGTATATATAAAAATTTTTAAATGTTTCTGGCCATGTCATTAAAACTTCAGTTGCTAATATTTAATTGTTAGGAAGAAAATGATGGTTGGTGAGGAAGTGAAAGATGCTAATAAGTTACCTTCAACATTCAGTGATAAAATGCTACCCAGCACTTCGGATGGTAAGTGTTATTTATCCTTTCAATATTTTTTTTATCCTAGATTGCACTACACTGTAATTTTTGCCTCGGAGGCTTTCACCTGAAAAGGTTTTGCTTCATTTCTACTTGTGGCTGAAAACTGAAAGCTTCGTCTCCTCAGTTTGGTTTATCTGATTTATTCAGATGAATCCGTTGACATCGGAAGTTGGGCTCCAGCCGGTGAGTCTTCGTGCGACGAGCTAGTTGTGCATTTGTGAGTTTTGCGTTTTAGATATGGTTTTTAGTTAATGCGGACCGGTTGCTGGTTATACATATAGTGCATAAATGGTTGTTTTCGTCTTAAATTATTTTTCCTATCAATTTTTGTATAGGTATCCAACTTTATCCACTTTTCGAAATTATCTCAGACTTTGCAAATTTTTATTCGGTAGTGAGTAGCTTCATCCTGTTTCATAGTTTCGGGCATTCATTAAAATTTGATAGTTCGAATTTCTTTGGTGGTCCATTTTAGAAATGAACAACTTCGTTTCCGGGAACTTGAAGAGGAGCAAGAACGCTTGAATAATTCACTCCTATCTTTATCTACACATTTTGCGCAAGTTCAATTTCGCCTGAAACAGATCAGTAAGGCAGATGCATCTGAAAGAGATGTAATTATGTTTCTTTTATGTCCGAATCTCTGCAGCATAAATTTTTTCTCGATAATTGCAGCAAACACTTGTTTTGCATTTTTTTGTGTTTATTATCCTGATTTGTACATTATTTATGTCGCCTAATATTCATTTAGCGATTGCTGAAAGAACTGGAAGATTTTGCGTTCCGTGGTTGTGCTGATGTGGAGATAGGAAAACAAAAGTACTCCCCAGTGATGGGTGACAACAATAAATGTGATCTCGATCAGCAGAACGAACGATTAAAGGTGCTGATCACTCATTTAAAACAACAGTTGGAAGATTTGGAGAAGTATGCCTATGAAATCGGTGAAGGTGACCTTCCAAGTGCGGAAGTTATAGTTAGACAGGTGTGATTTCCTGTTTGCTTTGTCAAGCATAATTTCATTTACTGTAATTTTCACTTGATGCACACTCACTCTGTTCTGGTGCTTGTAGTTAATAGGTCCTTTTTAAAGTTGTTTTGCTAGTGAAACCATTGGAAATTTGATGTGGCTTGAAAAATGATTTTAGAAAGTAATTATCGACAAACTTCACGAAAAAGTACAGTTTGATTTGGAGTTGGACAGGATGTCTCAAAGCGATTTGCACAAAAAGGTTGATGAAGCATTAAAAAAGGTGCTTATTTCAAGCAAGTAATATGAAAATTAGTGTTCATGAATTCAAAATTTCACGACTAATAGAATCTTCATCTATAATTTTTTATCTAATAAGATGCATTTGTTCGGATCGATACATTTTCAGCTTATGAACCCAATCAAAGCGAAAGAGCAGTTAGTGAAGCAGTTGCAAGAGCAGATTGTCGATCTCGAGCGATTTATTGATTTTCTACAGGCGGAAGCTAATGAGCATTTGCCTAGTTCGTTTGCTTCGCTACCTGTTGTACCAGCAAAGAAGGGTTCATTAATGAATTTAATCAAATTTAACCAGAAATTTGAGCGCAATCAGCTGAAGCAAACACCGCAAGGATGTCATTATGGGCAAGTGTTTCCAAAACTGTGTGCAGATTCTTACCGTTTTCATTTCCTCCAAAGTGATGAATTAGTCTACGGATGCGATAATTTTAGTGATGAGCGAGCTCGTATAGAATTAGCAGTTGAAGTAACAACAAAGGTGATGGATAAATATCTTCTGTTATCGGTGGATACGGAAACTTCTCATGCTGAGTCTTATAGTGAATCATGTGATGAGGTTCGTCTTTGTGTCATTATTTTTCTTTTGCGCAAGGTCTATATCAGTTTTAAGAAAAAAGTTGCTTATGTTTTTTGAAATAGTGTAAGATAACAGAACAGTGGTAAATTTTCATTTACTTTATATTAATTGCAATGCAAGCGTTAGTGCTAAATAATATGATTTATGCAAAGTCCGACTTTTGAGATAGAGATAAATGGTGTGGCTGACTTTATGCATTTTTTTTGATTAAGATCTTCAAACGTAGCGAAGAGGAAGTAGTTGCCGTCATTAGAAAACAGCTTTGTCCATCTATTCGTAATCTTTTGGAACACGGGATGAATAAAGTTGTCAAACATTTCGTTAATGCGACATCTTTGGGTTGCTATCCTAGAAGTGCACGTGCTGTCACAAGTACTCATGGTAAGTTATTGTATTATTTAACATTACTTTTTGTGTGATATCCATCATGGATGTTGTAATAAATGATTTGGATTTGATTTGACTGGCATAACCTAACTTTGGATAAAAAGATTTAGCGCGAAAGCTGGAACATGTTTGGGATATCGTGATCTATTATTACGATTCGAAATTTGGTCCTGAATACTGTGATGCTCCAATTCGGCGTCTTTCGCAGAGTTACCAGCTTGATGTAGTTTCGGGTCGGAGTGTCACATCAAAGCAGGTTGAGATTTATTTGGTTTGATTTTTTTTTTTTTTTGAGATTTATTTGATTTGATTTACAGTGAATTAAAAAATTTATTTTTTCGTCAACAACCGTAGTTCCAACGTTTCTAAACATTATGTTTAATTTGTGTTTTACAGCTTTTATTGTCAACTATCGAAAATATTGCTTCAAGTCACAGTCGACTGAAACGTTCTCCTGATGCGATGTGGAAAGCTCTGGTATCTGCTGCACTGAACGCGAAAAAGTTACCAGCGTGGATACGAACAATTTTCTGCACAGAACAGATTGTTCAATACTGTTTTGCACCGTGGTCTTATGTAGCTAGAACAGGTATTTATTCGTCTCAAAGTTTAAAAATGGGCAAAAATTATATTATAAGTGCCGACTGAATTTCATGTCTTGAAGTACCGGTGCCCGGGTAATGTCAAGTGCCGTAGCGTATAATTTGAGGAGTTTCATCATGCTTCATAATTGGGTGCAAATCGATTAAATAGTTGGTAGTCTAGGGTGTTAGGTGAAATAGATTGACTGCTGAAAAGTGCATTTTACTCAGGGAGTGCTTGGACCTGATCTTTCTTTCTCATTGAGATTGATAAATAGTTATGCAGTAGATGCTGAGGAGATTCTGATAATGGGCACAAGTTTTGTTTTTGAACTTTGTATACTTTACTTTTTTCATTTAAATATCAATGAATTGGGTAATTTATAGGCTGTGTGGACATTTACCAGTTGCTGGAGCGTCTTCATAAGTATGATTTTCATCTACCAGTAGATTTGGCCGTACGTCCCTTCCATCAGATGAAGGATGCATTTTGAAAATTTCTGAATAACGTTGCTTTCTCCACATCTCAGAAAATTCAGGCTTTAGTGTATTTTTAATAGAGCTCGTTCTTTTTGTTTATGTTGTACCAAATGGGCTCTTTGATCATTCCATTTTTATGTTTATGGAAACTTGATGAAGTTTTTATTGTCTGTCATCATTTGGTTATTATATCTTCATTAATATGGGTTTTTTTCGCTTTTAATTCTTGTCTCTTATTGGGTTTTTGAATTTGTTTAATATTTTATTTGTTCTTTCAAGGTTTAATTTTCATTCCATCTTGACGCGCTATTTTCATAGTGTAGTTTTACTAAAGGAAGAAAATCCTCCAAGTGCTCAGCGTTTCCAGTTGCAACTCTGTTAATGATATAATTGAGACATGCACACACTACTGCATGTGTATTGTAAATTTTGAGCAAATGTAACAAGAATACGAAATTGGTGTTTTTTTTAGGTGTGTTATTCAAAAACTTTTCGTGTTGCTGGTCTCATTTGTTTCTTTGCTGTTTTGCTTTTTTCGATTTTTTTACGTGAGCTTGCAACTATTTTAAATAAAGTTTTCTTCATTTTGTGCTGATGTGAATTACGAACGACCACATCGTAAAATATATTTCGCCTTCTGATCGAGTATTGATCTTAGTATGGAGTTTTTAAGAATTAGCTGTTACATTTAATTTTTAGTTTTTTCATACTTCGATATTATGGACGAATATTATCGGCTGAGTGATGTTTTTGAAACGGTTTCAGTTTTTGCATCGGATGAAAAGGTTTGCATTTGAATTTGCGAAATATGTATAATTTTACACGTGAAATGTTACTATTATATTCTTGAATTGATACCAGGTAACTTGCATTGACGGGACATCAAGGATGTTGTTTGTTGGTACTTCACAAGGTCGCATTTTGCTTGTGGATCTTTCTACAAGGAGCGTTATTAATGGGTTGCAACTTTCAGCGGTAATGATTGTATTCATGAACTAGAACGGATACAAAAAAGTACAAATATATGAAACTTTGTCTTTTTTAAATGATCTTTTTAGGATTTTCATATTGTACGGATCGTGGCTGCTACAGCGCTTAGTCGTCTTATTGTTCTGTCAGCATCCACAATCTTTAACGTAGAAATTAGTACTTTGAAGGTAAGCCCCTGCATTGTGTTTAGGATTTGGAAAATGGCGGTGAAAATTGTCCCATTTCAGATATTAAAGGGTACATTTTCTGTTCCTGCCTCTTCATTAACAGACGCGATGCATATGTATAGTTTTGCAGATATTTCAGTCTTGTGTATAATTAGTGGACTAAGTTCGACTTTACTCTGTTAACCTTAATTAAAAGTGGATTTGAACATTTTTTAGCCAGTCAGTGCAAGTGCGACGTCGAACATAGCTCATTTGGCATTGAATAAGGATCCAGTTGTTGCAGATCCATTTGCATTACAGCTTGCTTTAGCTACGAACAATCGCTGCATCCTAATTTGTGAAAGCAAAACAGAAAATTTTGTAATTAAGCAAGAGATACGAACGGAAGACAATGTGGTTGCTTTGTCGTATAATAAATATTGCATATGCTATGCTCTACCTCAGGCTTATTTTGTCCATAATATTCTGGAAAATAGAACTCTGTCGTTGTTTCCATATGACTGTCAAGCTATACGTCCTATCATTATAAACATTGATACGGTTAGCAAATTTTTGTTTGAATTCGTATTATAAAAGTTATAATACAAGGGATACCAATTCCTTGCCTGTTAAACTGCAATTATCAACGGTTTCAGGAGGAGTTTCTGTTGAATGGCATGCAAGGTTTAGGCGTTTTCGCAACGTCGGATGGTGTTTCATCTCGACCGCCACTGTTCTGGGGCCTGAGTTCCATCGTATCATTTGCTTATCGTTTGCCTCATGTCTTTGTTCTTACAGCATCTTCGATTACCGTATACAGGTTATTTTTCTGGGATTGAGTTTTGATGTAGGTACAAATGAACTTTGGGATTCATTTTAATTGTCTCCCATAAGATGTTTATAGTTATTGCTAGTACTTTCAGTTCTGAACAATCAGTTATTCTTCAAAAGTGGCCTTTCACCGCTGGAACATTGTTAGAATGTATTGATGGACAGTTGTATGTTTGCAACACCGAGAATATTAGTCATCTAGAAGAAATTTCTTGGTTTGATCGGGTATATATGTCGAGTTTGGTCGGAAATTCGATTGTATTTTTGTATTATTAGGCCAGAAATTATGCAGTCAGTTGAAGTTGATCAAGCTGAAATTCGAAGCATACGACTTTGTTGGTGAAATAAATTTATCATGGTATTTTTTAAGGCAAAAGTTCTTGTTGACAATGGTGAGTTGGATGGAGCATTAAGACTTGCTGAAAATACTGTTTCAAGTGGGAAATATGGCGAAACAGAAATGCAGGTTTAGTTGCAATGTTTAATAATAGATTTCTGCATCAGAAGTTTCCCCGATGAAACGAGAAATATCGTGAAGTACTTTTAGAAACTCAATGCGTTAAAGCAGAAAGTGGCCTTAGTGCTTTTCAGACGAGAAGAATTTGAAAAATTTTATGAATTGGCCGTGTCATCCGAATTAGATCCTCGTGTGGTAATGAGTTTCAGATTTTTTTCATAAAATTTCATTATATTAAAAATAGTTTTTCTTTTTACCTGTTTTGAACGTGATAGTTTTGGTTTTTCAGGTTTTAATGCCATTTGGATTTTTACTTCCATTCCCATCAGGGTTTCGATCAGAACAATGCAAGGAAGGTGACTATTCATCAGAGAATGCTTCTAATGATTTCAACGCTGAAGAGTCCGTCCAACTTATAAATTTTCTGGAACATTATCTGAGGACGACCAGAACTTATCACTGGACCACTGGATTTCGTCGCGTACTGTCTTTAATTATTTTTTATAATAATGCATACGCCCCGTTGCATTTATAGTACTATTTATAATTTATTCAGAAATAAAAATCACGGTTTCATTTTGTGAGTTGTTATTGTTCCTTCACTAAGGTGGGGCAACATTATCGTTTAAGGAACTTCTAAAACTTGAAAAATTTAGGAGCCTTGTTATTTATTTTCATGCTCACAACTCAATAAGTTGAGTACGAAGTGTTAGTTTACTCATTCCTTAAGAAAAAGCTATATGCTTTTTCGCTTCAATGGATGACTAACCAATTTTGAAAATATTGCAGTTTTAGGACCCGTAGGAAGTACTGATTGGATTTTCAGATTCAATTGATTCATGACTCTCGTTAGAAAAATGGCAGCTTGGCCATACAAGTTTTTGGTTTATTAATTTAAGATAAATATGTAAATCTTTGCCTGATGGACTGCAAGAATTCCATGTCCTTTATTCAAAATTTTCTAATTCTTCAGGATATTGATGCTGTGCTACTGAGATTGATGTCACTGCGACAAGACCCACTTGTTGCTGTGGATATGCCATTAAATCTATATTGCACATTTGATGACTGCAATGAATGGCTGCGGGAACATAAGTGCCGAAAATTTCTTCTCACTGTTGCATTTCACCTCTCAAATTTTGATGATGCACTTGCATTAAGTCGTGAATTATATAATGAATGCGTTTGGGATGACGGAATTGCCGACTTGTGTCTACAATTCTTTCCAAGGTTCTGAAACAGATGCATAATTATCAATAGATAACGTTTAAGCAAATTCCACGGTTCATTCTGTAAAAATCAGTCGTCACGGGTGTCATAGTATTTCCTAATCTTGAACATTTTTTCTGTGAAAATGAACCATTCAATAAATTTGCAGATTTCATTCAGAAGATACGGTATTAGGTTGGGTTGAATTTTTGCTTAAAGTTCGCCCAGATGATGTGATCGTTTGTTTGGAAAGATGCTCGATCAAATTAGATTACTGGAAGATTATACGAATCTTGCAGCAGAAGCGGAGTATTCTGATCAAGTACCTTGAAGGAATTAAATCTCTCCAAGTACTTACTTTGTTATCATGACTACAGTTTCAACTTTGTATAGTTCATTGTCATTCTTATATTTTTCTAATTTTGAATTACCTATATGAGTGTTTCTATAATTGGGTACCACTGATGTTGATTGCTCGTGGTAACTGTAACAGATAGTTTGAAGTAGATTTATATTTCCATACTGCGCACTGTTTATAGATATTTTAAGTAATTGTGTATTTTCTTATGTACATATAGGATTGAACACACAAGGAATTGATCACGCATTACACAAAGGAAAATATTGATCATGTTGATTCAATATTGGAACGAAAGGTTCATATTGGAGTCCTTTTTTCTAGAATGTCGAATTTCATTCACTGCTATTTTCAATGTACGTAGACGAAATCAATGCGTTATTGGGCGAAAGTGGAAAAAATGAGAAATCGTGTAGGAGAGGGCTGCGTACATTCCTTCTTGAACCAAATAAGCTAAATTTACTGGACATTCTTGTGGCTCTCAAAAGTTGCCAACACTTCGCTGTCGAACTGACGTTGCTCAAAGGCGTTAAGGTAGAGCTTTATGATTTAAAATTTAATCAGTGACGGTATTGAATGACCTAGATGATATCATTGAAAGTTATGAGCTGACTTTTTTGGATACACATAGGCATTGCTTCTTTATTTGCAGATGAAACAGAAACGGTACCATGAATGTGTTATCCAGACATGTACAGATGAATTTTTTCTGAGAAAAAGTAGTGAACAGTTCATAATTTTTTAAATAAAAAATTATCAGGAAAAAGGTTCTGTTGAATGTTTGGAAAAACTGCTCAATGACCACAAAGATTACGATGCAGCCGAATTATTGTGTGTTTATGCAGACACATCAGAGCACGTTCTGAAATGGGCACTTCTGAAGTTCTATCTGCGAAATGTCGCGTAAATTTTATTTTCGATTTCATTCTACTTGATAATGTTACGCTAATTTGTTCATGCTTTTTCTTGAGTGAGTTCGCTTTTTCCCAAAGTGTTGAGAATTATTTTTTTACTCACGTGCAATCCCTGCTTTTTTATTAATTTGTATATAGGTCTCAGCCGGAAATCAGATCACATATAGTCAATTTACTGAATGCTTCTGGTTTTATTTCGAATGGGACCGAAGTATTACAAAATATCCCGATGGACTGGTCATTGTCGTCTATTCTTTGTTTCGTAGAAGGTGTCATATTATCGTCGAAAAATCGGTCTCACTCTGAGCTGCTGAGGAAAAAGGTATTTATCAACAGTTGTTAATAAAGGAATTTACCTTCAAAGCTTTTCATTAATCGAATGAAGTTCAAGTATTTTTATTTTCTGGCTATGGTACATGCGATAAAAGCACTGTCGAAAGAAGCGCTGAAAACTGCACGTTTGCATATTCAAATTGATGAGAAAACAACGTGTACTGCATGCGGAACACTTATTGGTAACGAAGACGCTGCATGCTATCCGCATTCGCTCCAGATTTTTCATCGGAAGTGCTTGAAGAGCTGAAGTTATCTCCGCAGATTAGGATCTTTCCAAGTTGTATTAATTTTACCGTATTTGATTTCAGTCTAAAAAAAAATTTCGCTTTGAAATGAATATGCTTCTGTAAACAGAACTTATCCGCACTTATTATGCTTCACGAAACTCAATCCAATTTACACTGAAATGCAATCTTTGCTAAACATCAACGAATACAGCAATTTGCAGATATTTTTTAGAAGCAGCTTATATATGATCTAGAGCTTTAAAGCTGCATTCTAATAATCTCTAATCAAACGAAATCTGATCTTGTGGAGGCATTCCATAATAAATCGGTGGTATTCCATAAGAACGCAATGAATATTCTGGCTTAGGTGTAGTGCGCCAGGGGAAAAATGGAAATGAAATAGATTGTAAACATATTATAATAATAAGGTATTACATTTTATAACATTTTTTTTTTAATTCAGGATTTGCAATTCGCTGCTTACTGAAAGCAGCTCATACATGATTCGAAGTACTTTATGTAGTTTACTGATTACTTATCGTTATCTCAGAGTTATTTCCTTTCATAATTATATCCGGTGATTTAATTATTTTTCTCGTAATGGATGTTTACTGTCGAATGCTGATCTATTACGTGTTTCAGTTTGATTGATTAAGATTGCTGGACGGTGTTCATGTCAGAAAAGCCGAAACGATAGTCTAAATTCATAATAATAATTCTGAAGTACCTTATAAAATTTTTCGTAATAATAAGACTTGCATTTATAGAACATTAGTGGAAATGGCTGATTCCCCTTTTAAATGTCAAATCTGGTGAGTGCAACATTATTTACTATGTAATTATTTGCCGACTCCAGACTTATGGCGGGTTTTAATGTAATATATTAAGATTGATATACATGTCCTGCATGCGAAACGCATAAAATTTGAGGTTTCACTTCTGGCCGACTTCAATTTCTCCAACAATCTCCCATTCCAACTAGTAATATTGTATTCTGAAGTTCCACAACGAATATTTTTATTTAATTCTAAAAACAATTAACTGTACTGACAATTTCCTTTTATCAAGTTAAAACAGCCTAGTAAAGTTGGTTGTTTCTAAAATATTCAGTTCAGGAGTCAAAAATATAAATTTATCCTCATACTTCAACAAAAACTTCAACCTTCTTTGCGAAAAAATTTTCCCAGTTTGCGTGGTTTCCTATTGATGAGTCGGTAGAAAAGTACGGGCACAAATTTCTTATGAAAATTAAATGGTAGTATTCGCTGTATAACTTTAGAATGCAATATAATTCGGAGATTATGATAATACTGTTAAGAAGTCGAGGAGAGCGAGAAGCAGGAAGTAATCCCATTATAACTAACTTTTATATATACAGTAAAAGTATACTGATTTTAACGAAAATGAAACACCCCAGAGATAAGGAGCCGGCAAATAGCTTCCGGGTTCATCAGATTCGACTAAATGAAAATAGTGATATAAGATATAACCAAAAGTAATTTCATTATAACTAACTTTTTTCGTTAAAATTACTTTGTCCAATCCATATTAATCTGTTTTGATTGTCTCCTCGGCTGTTCTTGTCCCAGACATTCATTTTGTTGAAATGTTTTATGGCTGTTAAAAGTTGATTTTGAGGTAAACATCTCCAATTCTGCATTTATTTCTTTCGGTCTCTTTAGGAGTTGCGTGGTTTGTGATGTAAAATTGAATTTTTTTACCAGTTGCTTTGTTGTTTAGTTATTTCAGTGTTTATTAAGTGTGGACCTACGCATTTGCAGTTCAATGCTGTAATGGTGTCGTTTCTCCTGAAAATGAGTGAAGTTTGAAGTTATCTGTAAGGACGTGGTTTTCATAAAATATTGCTTCAAATGTTCCAGTTTGCCGATCTAAGCATTCAGCTGTAGTATCTGTTTCATTTTATAGAACAGTACTGAGTTGGTTGTACTTTAACCACTTCGCTTATCATCATGATCGCACAAACTACCATTTAGCCGAACAAGAATGATAAAAAAAAAAACAAATGGATATGACATTTTTTAAAAAATCATGGAATTAAAAGAGGCACTGTAACGAATAGCAGTTATAACTATCCGAGGTCACGAATATAGTGGAAAATCCTAGGACTTGTTCGGGGAGCCACATGGGCAATGAACCCTTTACCAATAGAGTAAAAAACACGGTAAGAAGTAAGGATACCAGCAATTAACTAGATTATAATAAGAATTTCAAACTAGTAACATTGAACAAACAAACCAAAAAGTAAAATGCTAACCCCCCAATGCTGAGGTGATGGGCAATGAACAAAATTGGTGTTAGCCATTATTTTATTGTTGTTGGTTGATCAGATTAGGACATATCAGAAATTATGAGTTGGCAATTACAAGGGCAATAACTTTGAGGTTAACAGATATGACCTTAAAAAGGCTAGAGTTATGGATAGGTAAATTTAGGGTGCAAAGTAGGTTACTTTGAGGTCAACATTATCAGTAGAGTGATTCAAAGGTCATTTACGACCTATGACCTCTATGAACAATAGCGTGGCTTGTGTACTGTAGCTGCATCTAATTCAGTCGTAATTTTTTGTTAATTGTTTGCGTTTCCCAGTAACCCAAAATCTCGCTTGAGGGTAATGCCTTGCACAAGTGTACGAGAAATATTACTAAAAAAATTTGAAGAAATGTCCACCATTGAAAAATTGCTTCACGGGGTGAGCTCTGTGAATCGCAATGACCAAGACTGGAAATCAGCTGTCGAGGCAATCGAAAAAAAGCCTCATAGGCATTCAGGTTAAGCCTAACGACGATAATGGACGATGGGCAAGCTTTAGAGCAGTTTAAAAGAAGCTTTACCAAACAGGAAGATTTCAAGTAAGTTGGTCGTGGAAAGCTTCGAAGAACAGGTTGGAGAGACATAATGGATCATGTTTTATACGTCTGAAATCATTGATCAGAAGACTTCAGAATAACAAACACTGTTCAAACAAAACGAAAAAATTATCCCAGACCAGACAAAGTCAACAGTTTTCCAGAATGGATCAAAAAGGTATCATTCATTATCTGCCACAACACGAAGTTATAGCTTCGCACAACACCAAGCTAAGAATCGTCCATGATGGGCGCATTTCCAATGGGAGCACCAAGAGATGCAGAATTGCAAGAGCGAAGATGAAATTGACGAACGGGTTATCGCCGAAGTCAAGATTCACAGCGCCGAAAATACCAGATTCCATATCCTTGATGCCAGTGAGTTCAGCAAATGGTGAAAATTAGTAAGGACGATTATTTGAGAGTGCTAATCAGACAAGCACAAACAGGAACAGTTACTGACGAAGTAATGACACAGTGTAGCTTGTGCTACAACAAATTGGAGATCGAAAGCTGTCTGGAAAAGATGGAATTGGTTGAAGACAGCGAAAAATCAACCTATCTACCAAGGCATGACGAACTTTTGTTAAGACAGCAACAGTATTTCATGCAGAGAACTTTATACGCTTTCAGAGATGAGATGGAAATTCTGGATAACGAAAGGCCGAGCTGAAGTTGACCGTGCTATCAGTGGTTGGAATGGTTGCAGTCAATGATCCGCAAAACCATTCAACGTACTCGCCACACCGATATTACCAGAATCACGAGTCAAACAACCATGGGTCGTTGCAAATATTGTTGGTTTGGACTATTTTGGCCCTCTATCAATTGAGACCGAGAATGGCATTAAAAAAATGGATTTTCCTATACACACATTTTACGACAAGGGCAATACACCTAGAAGCAGTGGACGATTTATCTGCCGAGACTTTTCTTCGCACTTCAAGAACATCTGTATCTCGGAGTGGATGTCCCGAGTACTAAGCGATAAATAAATTGAAAAATTTTCTTGTATTTTCTGAGAAAAAGTTTTGAAAAATCACATCGGCTTCACCACACGAGACAATATTTCATTTTAACGTTCTACGAGTTAATGTTTACAATGAGACAACGAAAAAAGTCGGTCAATACCATGGGATATTGTTTTTGATATTCACATAAATTTTACAACATTTGTTTGGAAGAAAACACACTTCTGCTAACACGGTTAAGGTGTCGATTTCGCTTTACCTTCCGTTGTTTGATCGTTCAGAAGTGCTTCATTCTCCGAAGATGGTCCTGAAAATCTGTCACTCCGATAATTTAATCGAGATTCAACAGCAGAAATTAAGCACAAAAAATATTCCACCAGAACCGCAGACACATGTGGGATAGAAAATCGAACAAACTGTGGTTGAGAAAGACATACCGCTTGGTAACGTTACAGGAGAGATAACGGAAGCCCCTTTCTTGCCTTCTTGAGTTTGTAGCCATTCCGCTATTTCAGCTGCTTCTCTGTCACCAACTGGAAAATTTTTGTTTGTTTCCACAGTTGAACGACTGGTACCAATATTCTGGCGTAAATCGGAGGCTTTCTCCCTTTAAACAATTTTAGAGCAACCAAGAATATATGTGTATTCTCTCAAATTATTATAAGAAGCGTCGCCTTCCTAAACTGAGCCATCCATCTTTCGAAAGATGAAGTTTCACAACAAAGCTACTCATATGAAATTGAAAGTTTACGTAGAAGGCTGAAACAACACCATGCATCAAAATCAAACGTACTAAAACTTTCCAATAAATCGACTTGCAAAACTCTGCGAAATGCAAAGACATGATATGAATCAAGTACATCTATGTTTACATAAATATTTTGGAAACAAATCGCATTGCGCTGTAGTGCCATTCAATCATCCCACTTACGTATTCATCGAATCTCGAAGGTAAGGAATTGACAGCAAATTATTTAACTGTATTTCATACTCTACTCAAGAAAAAAAAACACTACCCCATAAAACTGGAAGCATCAGAAGTTTTCAACGCACTAAGCTGTCGATTCAGCGTCTGATCGTCAAATTCAATCAAGCTGCTCTCCGAAGTTTCATTTTCCTTTGCGCCATACGCAAGATTTACCATATGACGATCATATTTATCAAAAAGATTGTTGCATTCATCATTTATGACCAGTAATTCACCTGTAACTTTCACAAATTACCCACCCATTATCTCACGTTACTTTATTCTCAGCATCAGCATCACCATCTGCTTTCTCTTTTTTAAACTAAGAGCTGTTCTTCCCAACAAATTTTGCTTTAACATACAGAAAGTACAATTATAAATACAAAAATATCTACAGATAAAATAAGATAACACTTTAAAATTACCCCCACAGAAACTATTTAAAATGCAGTTCATACCCTCAGCTTATTTAGGCTCTGAAAATATACGCTATCCTTATCCTCGCAATAACACATATCTAAATACGGTATGGATAAGGGTAAAATGTTAAGACAATGATTTGTTGAATCCAAATTTTATGCCATGGTAGTCATCAATCAACCGACTTGAGCTCTTCGTTTATAACAATGTTAATTCACATTTAAGAAAAAAAACTTACGCATTACTTCATCGCTCTGAATAGAGCGAATCAGGTCTTGAATTCTTACATGCACCTGCTTTACAACAGCATGTAATTCATCCAGTAGCTGCAAATCATCCGGAGTTTCTTTCCCCGGAACCATCTCAGACAACATTTCTCGCATAACCTTAAAGTATGTGAAGCTAAGTAAACTTCTTACCAAATCTGGAAAGAAATAAAACCATTCAAGACTCAATTCGCTATGATTCCTAAAGAAGTGAAAATTAAGCATACAAACCGACTTCTGACCTATTTTAATTTTATAATGATTCTGAGAAATCCGACTTCTAACTTGATAAATTCCGAGGTCTCAACATATGCAAAACTTTCAAAATATATTACCTTGAGATTGCCATTTACCACATCGAGTTCCTTGCGTAATTTCTCCTGTTGCTCTGGTGTAGGTTGCAAAAACTGCGACAGGTCAGCAGAATTATGCAAACCGGGATTCTGCAGAACGGTAAATTAACGATATAATTTCGAAACAGAAAAATAAAATGCTGTATTAGGTCTCTTCCACAAATTTGGGAAGAAACTACGACCAATTCGGTCAATTTTCCCGAAAAACATGCGACAATTCAGACAACTGCTGCAAACCTATTGCAATTATTCTGCTGAGGCCATTAAAACTTCAAATCAGTAAAAACATTAAGGAGTGATTAAAGGGATGGCTGAAAGCTAAGTTTCTGCCAATATTAAATTTCAATGAACTATTTTCATTTGATAAAAAAGCACTGCGAACATCATTCAACCTTACGCAGCGAATAATAACTAACGAGAAAAAAAAACTCAGTAACAATTGTTAAGAAACGCTCAACAGTGTTGTCTATTTGGTTAAAAGCTAAATATGTTGCCAATCTTGAAGACCCTTACTCTTGAACCACGAATGCTTTGAAGCATTTGTATATCATTTTGCAAGAGTTCAGCAATTCAGTACGATATAATGGAATTTGAATACTTTCGAAGCAGCTTGTTTTTCTCACTCAAAGTTTCTGAGTTTTACGACTGAAGAGCCGAAAATGAGAAGTTCTCTCTACTTTGAAATGCTTTGCAGATGTAGAAAAGGAAGGTCTACAACACATTTCTCATTTTCATCTCCGTACAAGAAATACAAAAAATATAAGTGATATTACTACTAAACATGACAAATTTGCATATAATCACAGACTAAATCTTAGAACATCAATCAGACAAGAAATACATCCACTTACCAACATGCTCAAATCGGTGACATCTTCCTCAATCCTCATGGTAGCCGGGCCCTTTCCAACCGGAAAAACTGTCTGAAATTTATTTTAGCATGAAAATTACCACGAAAAATACCTTTTTCTAGGCCTTTTAGTGACTTATTTCACACATACATTGATTATAATTACAGTAAAAACACAATTGATAGAAAGGTAGAGCATGTAATATATGCAGCGTGAATAATTTTTACATGATAATAGAACTGCGTAACATACTTTCAAATACAACTTTGAGAAATATTACAAATACACAACATTATTTCAAAAGCAACTTGAGCATATCTATGAAGACTTTTAACAAGCCTACTCTTTTTGGAGTTAATATAGGTGCCATCGAATCACGATCTATTACAGGGAATTGAACACCTTTCGCTTTCAGCTCATTGTAAATTTGGCAAACATCTTGCAAACGCGGCTCATCTTGAAACGCATCATTCCATGACTGGAATTGTCTTCATAGTTCTTGACTGAGACTTTCAAAACCACGAATACGAATTTTCTATCGCTAATTTTTGCAACTATTAGGAAGACAGAACATAGCAGATGCTGATTTTAGATTAACTATTTTTTAAATTACTGAAAATGACTTGTCTAAAATTATTTACAACAAAAAAAAAATAATGAGCACTCTGAATGGCAAATAAAATCAAAAATAACTTTTACAGAAATCCACTTTAAACTGTAAATACAAATTAAAAGAGTTAGACGATTAACCTGGATTAAGCCTAGAATATGCTCCTGTACTATTTGAGGTGCATCGAACTTCGGACCAAGAAGCCTGACAAGTTCGTTTATAAAGTCTTTTTGACAAACTAATTCGTGAAATCTGATGTCACAGTTTTTCACACACGTTTCCAATACCGTCAATGTGTACATAACAACGGCGTTATTTTTTGATGCTTGTGAATGAAGTCGTTTCCGTATTGCACAGATTGCATCATGTCCTCTGCAACAGTTGAATGACCTGCTGAGTTTCAATTTATCAGAGAATAGCAAATCGCCTCACTCTGATTACTATCAAAATATCAAAATTCTGAAAAAATGAGTAGACAAGAAAATTGGCACAAACCCTTCAGCGGTGCTGTTGATGAAGTCACAGATTTCCATATTTAATCCCCAATTTTCAGTTGCCAAAATGGATGCATCTGTCGCCATTTCTACAACAAAAGTTATTGAAAAACATATATTTCGGAGAAAGTAACGGAGAAATATCATAGAATTCTCTTAAAATTAAAACGAACGAAAACGCTACCAATTTTACGTCCGACGGGTGTAGCAAAAGGATTTCCTTGGAAGAAATCGCTAACACGCTCAGTAACCGACGCAGCAGCCTCCTTCACACTTTCTACTGCGTGATTAACCTGCTCTTGCATCCCAAATAATGCTAAAAATACTCAGATTATAAGTATCGAGCCCTAAACAAAACCAACATCCAACATGACAACACAACAACTGAGGTGACAACAGCGAACGAAACTGTCCACTACTATAGATTTATACGGCCATATTATGAAAAAATCTAAACCGACACAGGTCACCAATATACGTGCCGCTCATCTTAGCTACCTAGATGTTGTTATATGCACTCAGGTGTCCTTGAAGTCCTTGACTTCCTTAATATTTTTAAAAAAAAATATGATTATGCTTAGCCGATGGAAATCGCAAAGCGCATAAATTTCTCGTCATCCAGCTCATGTATAATGTATTACGTAAGCATTGTGGTCGGTTAAACGAACAAATAACAGCTGAATAACGTAAGATTTGAAATGTAACTGTCTTTACTCCAAAATGCAACGTATTGATAGAACTCATAAACATTCCGATCATACCAGTTAAATGCAAAAATCTTGCGATACACTGTTAATAAAGTAGACCCTTCATTATTTTCGGCTGAAAAGAATTGGAATTGATCTGCAACCATAAATTTGACAGTTTCCAATTGATAATTACAAATGAATAAGAAATTTTTAGCCTTCTTATTCCAGTTCACACAGTAAGATAAAAAAAAGAAAAACAAAACAAAACTGGATTTCAACATAGCAAACACAGGTCTACGAAATTTAAAGCTGGCGAATACAATTTATGGAAATTAAAAATATTTCAGATGACACCGTGAATTTACAGATTTACAACTCACGAACGGAACCGGCTTACTTGATATTTGACACGATAAACATTTCATAGAACACATTACAGAAAGTAGGAGCTCCGCATTTTCAAACACAACTTAAAATTTTCAGAAGCTTATTGGAAAATCGAAAAGAATTGTATTCTATAAAATTCTTTGAATCAATTGATATGTAACTGCATGAAGAAAACTCAGTAAGAACGTAAATATAATTCTAAGAGTTACTACATTTCTGAGATTGAACAGTATTTGCATAATGTCAGCAAGCTCAAAGCAACTGTAATCAACCTTAAACATGGTTGATCCATAAAGTCATCAGCAAAATTATAAAGACATTCAGTATTTTCGAAAAAATTATATGTTATAAATTATCCTTAACAACAAAATCCTGACCTCACAGCATTTGTACAACACTTTTATGTGATTTTCTTAAATCTCATTGGTTAAGTTTCGATCAACTATTATATAGCGATTCTTGACTTATGATGTTTACCAGTCTGACTGGTCAAATTGTGAGAAACAGTTGGAATATACGGAGTGGAATGGAAAGCTGTACCCTTCGACTAGTGTTTGACGGTAATTTGGATGCCCTCAACTATTGCTCCTTTTCCTATTCCTTTGCGTCTGAGTTTTTTCTCTATTCATTGGTTTCTCCTGTTCACTTTGCTTTCCGCAAATAAACTTTTTTGGGTTTCGAAAAATTTCTTTTGCTATTTTCGCTACACAACCCTGGATTAAAATTTTTGATTCGCTACGAACAGAACCTCAAGAGTATAAAAAAAAAAAAATCAGAAAACTGAGATTGAGATAATTTTTTACAAAAAACGAGTTTGAACGGCAGCTTAAAAACCAAAATTAAATATTTTTACTTCATCCCGTTACTGTGCTGTCTGGAAGAGACTGCACAGCAGTAACTGAAGAACTCGATATCGAATTATCTACAGAACTTTTTTCCGTCATTTTTGTTCGTATACGCTGATATTCCCTTGTATAACGTTGCACATCAAACTCTAGTTTACGACCATCCAGTTCGAGAAATCTCTGTAAAAATTTCAGGCTATCATTCAGCAGTGTTGTTTTATACAAATTAATGTAAGTTATAAAAAAAAAGCGACTGTTAACGACACATTTTCTACGGATAAGCACAAAATAATATTGTCTGATGCTATCCAACCTCAGGTGTGATTTTATCTAAGATGAGGCGGCACCGTAAATCGCCAATTGATGACCATAACAAATGCACAATACGCAGAAGGTGGAACATCACACCTGGGTAGCGCTGCAAAAATTGAACATTTGGCGGATACAAATCAGCTACTACATGAAATGTGACCCAAAAAAAAAAAGATAAAATATGCTAAATACCCGAACTAAAGATGACCAATCAAGTGTTTAATTCAAGTTATATCATCAGTCCATGCAAAAAAATGGTGTTAAAACTATTTCGCTAAGAATTTTTGCACCAAGCATTTTCAGCAAAAATCACATACATCCAATCCTCTCAGTAGATATTCTTCTATAATGAAATCCGATGCTTGATCAGTTGATGAAATATGGTCAAACAGTGCTGACTGTAGCAACCGATGAATTACTAGATGTAACCATGGGTCAGAATAGGCAACCTAAAACAAATTAATGAAAATTTAGAATATAATTAAACTATACTTAAATGCTTTCGAAACTATTTCGCTTGGAACTTCGCACCTTGTGTTTTAAGCGAGGTAGTGCTTTCACATAACGCATAATGCCTGGTAAATCTGAAACACGACGCTTGTTTGGAAGAATATCCAAAATGTAATGAATCCAAAGCAACGCACATGTCACGTCCTCCCTCAAAAAACTCAACATCTCTTCGGAAGGATCAGAAAGAAAATCACTTGCGGGATTTTCATCAATAATTTCATCTGTAAAACGTTCTATGTTAAATTGCTACCAATTAATTCCTAAATACCGAAAACAGGTATATAATGAAAAGCGGGCTTCATACTCTTCAAGCAATTCTTGTAAATTGAATATTTGTGAAGCAATTCCCAAACTCTGAGACACAATTTCCTGACAATCTTCAAGAATGCTTAAAATATTTAAGAACTCCATCAAAAATAGTTTCTAGTTAACTACAGAATACGTTCACTTACCCGGCGCCCGACTGAGTTCGCATCGTATCACGTCTTCGACAATCAGTATTGTGAAAGAGGCCAAAAATTTCGTAAAAACAAGAGCATCAACATTTTGTAATTGAGTCATATCGTTAGTTGATAACGCGCTATGTGCAGAAGCTCCAAATGATAATAATCTGAATGAACTGAGGCTATACTGCATACTAAAAGATTTATCTGAGTATAGAAATTCAAAATCTGTTCAAACAAACCTCAGGAGAAGTTGTAGAGGAACTAATTCTCGAGGCAACTGGCCAGCAGCATGAAGAGCTGAATCGCGTAATACTTTAACGGCCATTGAGCACAAAAAGTGTATAACATGTGCATCACCAGCAATCATTGCCAAATCCCCAACTACCTAAGAGAAAAGAGATTAGGGTTAACTAAAATTTTAGAATAAATAGAACATTTACAATGTGTGTAGTAG
>JABVXS010000134.1:0-50591 GCA_013365335.1 Madathamugadia hiepei
TTCTTTCGTGTATTGTGTTTATAATTACCCAAGTTTGAGATACGAAATATCAAGAGGCAGAACAACCTCGAGTTTTGTCACGATTAAAGAAAATCGGCGACATGCTTACTTATGTAGTTATAAGTTTTTTTTTTAAGTTTAATGAAATTAGAATAATTCTCCAAACAATATGAAGCACTCTGATTGTGTTTAAAGCTGCAAGTAAAGTTAAATTTCTAATGTTCAAAAATGTGGTTAAAATTCAATTCTTAACTGAAGTAAAAGGGATGCATTTAGTTTCCTTTTTTGGGCAGTTTGTTGATTGAGAAGGGATTTGTCACCTTCTCGTCTTCCAGAAGAGCTGTCTTCTGGATGAATGTATTGAATGAATATGGAAGCCTTTATTGATAAATTATCAATACAGAATATCAGTAGAAATTTATTTAATGCCAGAAACAGATGGGGCGAACAATAAGAATATGAGGATAAACGGATCAAATCCAAAAGCTGAGAGAGAAATTCGTAGTGGTTTTTGGTAGCGGCCGTCGATTGTTCTTAGTTAACACTGATTAATTAAGATTGTAGATAGTGATTTATAGTAAAAGAAATGAGTGTGTAAGGAGATGTGGTTAATTTGTAAGATGTGATCAGGCTGTAACTTTGCTTTGTTACATCTTTGTCCTTATAAGATGTAACCAGCGATTTTTACTGTGCTTTGTTACATCTTTGTCTTTATAAGATGTAACCAGGGCTTTGTGTGAGATTGGATAGAGCGTTACTCAACACTGGTACTACTTATCCGTAAACAGTAAACATTTTGAAGGATTAAATAGATCAAAGATCAAATCACTTACACATGAAACTGTTCAATTAATTGGTAAACAGATATCTTGAATATATATATTTTTGAATTTTCGTAAAAATTTTAATTTTCACGACAAGTGCTTGCTGGATCTTACCCTAACTGACATGGGGCGCAGCTAGAGATGAGAGATGAAGAAAAAAAAAACCAATGGTCATTCCTTTTAAGCTAACCACCCGCTCCATCTTCATCCATGCTCATTGTAAACTTTGATCGTCCTACCCTAAAGGATGTAGCTGATACAGTCACTCCTTGCATCTCTTTGTTTAATTTCTTTGGCTTTGCTTTAATTTCAATTTACCATCCAAAGAGCGCACTGTTATCTTTTACTCAATTTACAACGCGTTACTCAACTCATCATCTCCCAGCCGCTTCTGCTTAACTCTTTTCCATCCACATTAACTATTGATGTCTGGTTTTTTGAATTAGAAGTTACTTTTAATGTTCCCTATAATATGTATGCTAGTTATTGCGTTTCGATTTACCGTGTTCTTTGTTATCTATTGCGTTATAATTAATAAAGGTTTAATTACCCATGTTTGAGCCAACCGAACATAAGTGCAGACGAAGAGACAGTCGAATTCATTCGTCACTGGAAAGAAGAAAAGCCGAAAGAAAAAAAAAGGATAACCCCTGATTCATGCTATATTACAAGCCTTTTTCGCCATACTCCTGATCTAACACTGTCAAGTTAATCAAAGATAATATAGAATGTTTTATATTCCTCAGAACGTATCATCGAAATTTCTATAGTTTGTCGCTGACCTCACGAATTATGTTTGAGGCTAATTATAGATGGTGTCATATTTGAACATGCCAAAGTTATACAATGTACTGTTGATCTCAAAAAAAGAATTACAATGATGTTCTCATTTGAGATTCCCACTTACAAAGAAAGATTAATTGATTGTACGAAATTCTTGTAATACAAATTATTTCGTATTCCATGACATAGGCATAAATCGATAAAATATTGTCGATGTAGCTTCGCGGCATAAATTTCTAGGATTTCACTAACGTTGAATTAATTCATTGACCGTTTGCAGAGAATTTTTCAAGTGAAGTAAAGCGTGCGTGTAGAGATCCTCATTTTTTCCAGAGGTTTTACCTATTTTTAGTATTCATTTCATTCTTTGGTGAGCTTGGGCTGTGACATCAATTAAGCTCCATCTATCCGAGTTTGAAGAATTCTACTTCCCCTCGATAACCCCTTGAAAGATTAAAATTCCATCCTACCCATGCACACGCTTCGGTTAAGATCAGTCTGGTATGGAAGATACGTTACCACCAATACAGCACAAAATCTCAAAACTGTTCACAAGAAAAGAGGATTTAGCAAAATAAATTAAAAATGAAGCAAATGAATGGTGCGATGGAATTTTAAACAGAGTCGAAAATCTGCAACATAGAAGCTAAAGCCATAGAGATTAGCAACATCTTTTATAAATTTCCAGATATATAATCAAACTTAATTCATTTGATGAAAGCTTTTAATTATAAACAAATAAAAAAAAATTTCAGAAAAAGTAAATGTCAAAAAAGACAGATAAAAAGAAAAACGTTTCCAGAAAAATTCGGAAATGCAGGAAGAAGATATATATTCGATCGAATTTAAACCGGCTTTCAACCAACAAGTAAAACCAAGTCACTTAATTATGAGCCGCTGACGTCGTTATTCTAAATAATCACATCTCAAAAGTGACTAGTAGAAATGAATTAAATAATCACATCTCAAAAGCATAAAATAAGAAGGAAATGGAATTGCAAAGAAACGGCATATATGTACTTGCTTGAAAAAGTTCTGAAAAAAACAATTACCCTTGTTATAGTCCAATCATCGTAATGTCACCTGAAATAAAGAAATGGAAAAATATAACATCGCCCACATGAAAACTGAATAAACCATCTCATTAAACTTGAGTTTTTGTGAAATACTAATCGTTTGATAAATCAGCAATTAATAACAAAATAACTAGTAACATTGAATTATAATTGATTGAAATTGAATCATGAATTATTGAATTATGAAAATAGTATTAAAATAAGCTATTCAAGAAATGAAAAATTGATAAAATTTCCTGGAAAATGATGAAAAATTAATAACGTACAATAATATGTCTCATCGATTTGCTTGCTCACAAGCGTCGATCCAATCCGAATAGACATCAATTGGTTCAGAGAGATAATTAATATTAGTCTGGAAATCTTCAAGGCATACTCTACATGAGATAAAACCCACATTTCTTTCTCGATCCCTATAACGAGAAAGGTCACAAGTGCTGAAGTTGAAAAGTTCAGATTTTTTTTGGAAAAGATATCCAATTGCGACCATAACTGCCCACGAAAATATGAAGAATAGATGAGCTCCACAGTAATTTATAAAAGAACATGGAAGTGAAACAGCTCAACACTTCAAATTTTATGTGGCAATAACTATAATTCTTACAGCAACATTCCTTAACCCTACTATCTTGTAGCATCATTATGTCGCAACGGATAGTTAAGTTGCTATTTATTCCACCAACATCTTCCTTCGGATGATTTTCTCAGTCGGTATTAAAAAACCTATTTACTCACTGCTTGAAACTAAAGATTCAGTGAACTAAACTATCAAATATTTATGAGAACTGATTGTTTATGAGAAAGATTAAAGCAATTTTACATATTCCTCAGTAGCACTGCACTCCATAATGAGAATCATTAGTAATATCAATAGATGGAAAAAAATACAAGCGACTTCAGGCATACTATGGTTCCTTCCGATATTGTGCACTGCAACGCCCGGAACTTGAAAAGTTCTGGAGTTGTCGCTTAGCGCTCCAACGTTAACGAAAACATTACATTTTTACTTCGCACACTCTTTCGTGGTTACAGAATGGACAATTGAATTGTGTTTCCAGCGGTACAATTGATTTCAGCTTCGGTGGTGGCTTTCGCTTTACTTTTCGCTTTCCCATTTTCAATATCCTGACCGAGAACAACAAACACTCGCAGCTAAAAAACTATAAATGTTAATCTCACTCAAAAATTATAAAGTAACATTAATAAAATGAGTAGACATAAATGTCTTGCACTACCGAAATAGACAAAGTCGTCAAGAATGGAAAACCACGCAAAGTAAAACAACGTCGTAATTTAGCAACTACTGATTTCTGAAAATTGAGAATTTTTAATGCGGCTCTTGAATGAAATTTGCATGTTGCAATGAGTATTTCAGGGATTTTTATAAAATTGTTTAAAGTGATTTTTGTTTCACTTAATCGATTAATCTGAACCGTGAATATATTTCAGAAATAAATTTATTTTAATAAATAGTGGGATTGTTGAACTATATTTAAGAGGGAGTGACGAAAAGAAAAAAAGAAAGGCACGGTAAAATCATTTCATTTAAAAACATCGCTTCATGGAAACACGCAATAATTGTGAATGGTGAGTTTTTTACTGGTAATCTTTCCATTTAAACAATTAAAATTAAAAGAAAAAGCGCCATTTTCGGCTGTGAAGGAAAAGCTGAATTGAAAAAATTTTTAATAACAAATTGAATGGAACAAATTTTTGAACAAATCTCAATAGAAGTTTAAAAATTT
This sequence comes from Madathamugadia hiepei, assembly GCA_013365335.1. NCBI lineage: Eukaryota > Metazoa > Nematoda > Chromadorea > Rhabditida > Onchocercidae > Madathamugadia > Madathamugadia hiepei. Next base: position 4,429 of record JABVXS010000134.1, read on the forward strand.
TATGATTAACAATTTTTTTTTGTGCCCCTGAAAATTACTCATTACAATATACAAAAAAATAATAATAAAAAATATTTTGAAGCAAAACAAAAATTTGGAAATTCAGAAATTGTTGACAAATGCAAGTTAAAGGAAGTGGTAATGAAATAGAATGATAGCAGAAAAGAGAAGCAATCCTCACAAAACCTGAAGGTGACACATGTTCCTTGCCAAAGAAAAATGCTTCAAAAGTTTCGTTTACAGTTCAACAATATGTCACAGAGCTATTTCATGGTTTCTTATGATTTCATTTAAGGCATGTTCGTTCTTCGATATAATATATACAATCAAAACACAACGACCACAGGATTTATTGACTGCAAACTGAATTCTCATAGAAAAAATTTATAAATGAATTGACATTCGCAACCCGTTCAAGCAATGTCATATCGAATAATAGCAAAATGATTGACAACATTTACAGGCTATAGCTGTCCTTGTCTTACTTGGTCATACTTACATATGAATTTACTGCTAAATAAAACAACTCATTCAAGGAAGTATGAAATCCATTATTTTATAAAGACCAATATATATGTGAACTCAAAAGCTAAAATACCATACCACCGTCAACCTATTCACACGGCCTCATGCTAACTATGAGTACATACTATCTTTACATTCACGATACTTCCATCGCGAATTCTTTTTTGCAACAATGTTGCTCGGAGTTAATCTCTGTATTGGTTGATAAGAAAGGATTTATCTCCGTGTTGTATTCAGGAAAAGCTGTCTTCTTGCTTTCATGGTACTTTTCTTTGGCGGTGCGTTACGAATATTCAACGGATCGCTGAGTTTCTCCCTAGAAGTTCACGGACAAAATTCTACCTGTTGTGGAGTTTTTTCGTATTACACTGTTGGATTCTTTCGAATCTGTAATGGTGCGGTTTTTTTACGTGAACTGCGGGAGACTTCGGGATATAGAATACTGCTTCCTCAAACTTGGGTAATTAAACCTTTATTCGTGTAGGTCAATGAACAAACAGGTTAGAAAAAAGAACACAGTAAACAAAGTGATGAGAAATCCATAGTTAAGTAGATTTCGGAACAGGTTTAGATAGTCGACTCCAGCTGTGAGCTGAGTAAAACACTGACTCGGAGTTACTATCCACTGTTTATATACAAATCATTCCATTAACGTGGGCCAATCAGATCAGAACACATCGTACTTGACCAGACGTCGGGCAAAAGCACATCATAAATTGGAGATTGTGGCATTATCTTGATTATTGTGAATTTAGCTTTGCCATTTGGCGACAAATTAATTGGTACACATTGAATATTGCTTTCACATCTTGGCTTTTTTGTTAAAATTTCATTTTTTACAACAACCTCCAGTTTCATACATTAATTTTCCAATTCCTCCAGGAATTTATGTCATAAAAGTTGCAGAGTTAACAACAGACTTGAACACAAAAAGTTCTCTTTTACTTACTTGCAAAGAGAACAGCGAACCTGTATTGCACAAATACAACTTGCGATCGACTTTGAAGAAAAGGTACAAAAAATAAAACCTCTTATGTAATAATTAATGAAGCAATTAGAAATTTATCAATTATAATACAGATTGAAAAATACATTGAAAACAACATCGTTCAATAAAAAAAATCTAAACACGGTTCAGAGGCTGTGGAAAACGAAATTTGGGTATGAAAAGGTTACAACTGCTAATATAAGTTCCCCTCAAAAAAATGAACTGCTCACCAAAAGCTTCGGCCAGTTCAATGAGTGATTCAAACTTCTCGATGAATTTCAGAAATGTGTCAACATTTTCAGCATATTTCAGTATTTCGGCCATGAAATTGCCATCATTGTTCTGTAGTCAGAATAGAATTATTAGGTTCAAATTAAAACGTTGTTTCGTTTACGAAAAAAAATAAGATTTTCTGTTCCCAGATTCACAACAAAACATTTGCTAATACTTTACCAGTTTCAAATATAGGGCACCATTTCCTAGACCCAAGCTACAGAGTCAGAAAAAATAACTAAGTCAAAAAATACTTACAATAATCAATTTACGTAGTGTATTCACAGTTACATTTTCCTTGGAATTTTCAGCGATATAACTAAGAAATTTGAGCATTTCAGTCCGAAAAGTGTAGCTTCTCATACAAACGCGATCTTTTACTATTTCGTAGAGATGTGAGCGAATGACGATAAAATCAACCATGTAGAAGTAATAAGTAAAAGTATCACTAAAAATAAATAAAATGCAATTTAGTGGTATGATTAAGCTCAAATAACTAAATATCATAACACATTACTATGTTCAGAACAATTAAAGCAACTTTCAACAAAGTTGCGCCCAAAAAAAGATACGAAAGTCAGAAAATACAATTCGAACAAATCCAACGTCGTCACCCTTCAATGAGTTTGTCGAATATTTGTCGAAATGACCTGGGGCCATCGCGTAAACATTCATTCACTTTTTCTTCTTTTTTGATCTCATCATGAATAACATCACTATAAAACATCCAATAATCCAAGTTCACTTCCATTTCCGTTCCATTATCAACATAATTCGTTCTGGATGCAATTATTCTTGTTTCTCCATTAATCGACTTCATATCAGATCGTGAACTTGCATTGCTTCGAATCGATTTTACTTAAAATATTTGATTTGAACTGCTATTACATTTAATTTTAGCGATTTCAGAAGTTTGAGTCAAAACGTTCTCAGCACACTCTACTTCGGTCACTGTAGCTTCATGTTACTGTTAGACACTGAAGAGTCATTAGTCGCTTCATGTGGATAATTAAGAAAACTTTCCAGCAATTTCTACGATTCTAAAAGGTGTAAAATTGATGTCAAAATAACACATACAACTTCGGTTTTTTAATCCACACTGGTATTTTCGAAACAAGATGTCCATCCTCCCTGTTTTATCGACACTTCCCTTGTCATCACATTCGTCTGCTAGAACCACTTTCGTGGCTGTCCATGGATGAGGCGCCTCGTATGCCCGATAAGCCGAAATTCTGACCTACATAGACATATTTATCATTTAAACAATATATTTGGGAAAGCTTTTTCGAAGTATATATGCATAAAATTTTCTTGAGAGTCAGCTCAGTGATCGTAAACTGGCGAAAAAATTCCGGTACTGATTCCAAAACCTTCCCAAAATATACCGGCCAGTTATATATCCACTGAGGTGAACCTTTTAATCTTCCGGATTCATGTATTACTGATCAAATAATATAGATGATTCTTTACTGAATATTTAGAACTGGTTACTAAGAGACACTGTATATTCCAGCCTTTAACTGCACATGAAATCTGATCTTCTTTTTTCTTTTCCGATATTGCCCAAAGAAAGAATAACTTACTAATGTCCCGACGGGAAATACTCGTGCCAGATTGATTTTATCTGATACATTCTTGCTTATGCCATAAACAGTTTGAGTTTTAAACGGTCCTCGAAGAACTACAATTTTAATATATCCTGTCGCAATCACCGCGCTGACAACCTTGCCTATACCATCCAAAACAACGCTTCTATCATACCTGGAAACTCCCAAACTTTGAAATATACTATACCCTGGAATAATCTCAAGATACACCACTAATTTTAAAAATTTCTAGTAAAAAATCAACAGTTAACACCACAGATATACCAGCAAAGCACTGTGAAACTTCAGTGCTAATTTACAGCATCCATGAAACTAGCATAAATGAACAAAAGATAATTTTTCTACTAACTGGTCTACTGATTACATGAAATGAATGCATGAAGAGTTGATAGTGCTTTTGATACTACCAACAATATCATTACCTTATAGCTTCCTTATAAGTAGGTAAAGCTCTACGTTCCCACGCTGATGGAATTTGCAAGCACGTAGGATTGAGCATGACGGTGTTGTTATTATTGCGAGAAATGAAAAAGTTGCTGTGTTTTTCTAAAAACCGGTGTACATCTTCTTCCGTGTTTCCAATTTCGCTAATAATTATCTGCAAATGATATTACAAAAATGAATGTTAAAAAATTAGTTAACTGCTATCTTCGGTTATGTGTATGTTGTTATTATATTATTATCTGCATGTTATGTTATGCTGTGTGCATATTATTAATTAGTTATCTGTTCCATTATATGTTTATAGTTTTTGTTCTGTGTGAGAAACTTGATCACGTAGTTAATAAAATCGAAAGCCTATTTAAACCTGCACACCACAGTCCAAAAACCAAAAAATAATATTTAATCCTACTTATCAAAAAATAAAATATATGTTGCTAGGAAACGATTTAGAGAGGCTTTTTCACCAGAAGTTTTTTAATTTACATTGAAATCAACTAACGGCTCCAAATTCCACGACCGCCCTATTTACAACTTCCACAGTGCGTTTTGATTGATCCATGGAACATAGAACGTTGACCAAGTATCCAAACATTTCACGGAATTCTTGCGAATGATTTCTGACAAGATCGTGAGATATTTCAAAAACATTGCTACGTATCCAGATGAATTTTACAAGTTCAGGGAATGTACTGAAATTATTTTCCTGAAACAACAAATATCTGATGCATAGCCAATGACCAAACTTCGTCTGATAAGTAATGATGTTCCACTCACGAATTTGGAAACGAGTGTGCACTACATTGGCCATTTACACCAAAATAACTCTACCTTCAAATCCTAGCTGACGAAAATTTGAGCCAAAAACATTACCTCATCAATTTTACTAATGATACTGTGCAACTGTCTCAATGTCAAAGCACCATGCCTAGCAAGAATTCGATCTACTAATCCCACTTGTTTTAATTCTTCGGCAATTTGTTCTTGAGTAAAAGCCGGCCTTTTATTAACAACATCCATCTAAGTCACAAAAACAGACTTAATTTATCGAGAAATTCGAAACGCGTAACATTTTCTTACATCTATAAGTAATGTGAAAATGATAAATGCTTGAAGAAAATAAATTTAGAAAAAATAAATCGAAGGAATGAGAAATTACATGTAATTAATCATCAAATTAAATAAAGCAAAGGAACTTTCAGGACAAATTTATGATTAATCAAAAGCTAACAATTAATTAATCTATGCCAAACATTTCCAGAAAGCAACATAAATTACGAATAAAAATAATTGAATGCTATTTTAAAGGTATATCGCAAACAAAAAATTTTAAATTATCGCAAAACAAACTAAACACCATATTTAATAACAAGCAACACTTAAATTTAAAAGTTAACATTCATCCTTTTCGTTCTCCTTTAAATTTCAACTTTGACCTCCATTTTAACTTCAATCACCCACATTATATAAATCGCATGGCAAAAGAGTTATGTTGTCCATGAAGAAAAATTTTTAATTGAAAATATCCCGCTCGACGTTTTCAGAAAAACGAATTGTTTAAAATGAAACACCGCAACTCTAATAACAATTGGCACCTTTTGAGAACACAGCTTTGAAAATTTTTTAAATGACTTCACCTGGACATTTACAATTAGTTCGTTGCATGCAACCAAAATGAAATATTCAATCCTACTCAAATGAAATTTCCCATTTTGAGCAAAATTCATTTAACACTCGCACTTGCTTCAATTTCAATCGCATACATTATATAAATTGCATGACAAAAAGTTATGTTGTCTGTGAAGAAATTTTTGAGAAAAAGGAGTGTTAAATAAAAAATGAACTGGTGCAACGAAATAGTGTGGCAATATAGAGAGGATTTTGAAACTATAGAGTGATAAAATTTATTAACAATATATTTTATCGCAAAATATGGGAAGGGAAAGAAAGACGGTAATGAAATAGCATGTAATGGGAATAAAACGAAAGGTGAGAGAGCATAAGCATTGGCATTCAATGGGCAATAAATGAGAGTGTATTTTATAGGGAGTGCAATGTGTAACCTCAAATAGTCAACCTACCTATCATATGTTTCATTAAATGTTTCTTTTGCCATGAACAATTTGACTAGAAAAAGCTGCATAGAACGTTGGCTTCGTTGAAGAAAGAACCGTGAGAGGCAAAGATTAATTTGCTTGTTGTATTACTCTGGTACAAAACAAAATAAAATGAAAGATGAATGCAACAAATAATACAAAATATTCTGAAAAAAAAAAATCGCAGCTGCAGAGAGAACCTCAAATAGTCAATTAGCTTCGTTGAAAAAACGACTGACCTTTAAACTCAAAAATGACCTTTCAGATTGTGTCGCTTAACGCAATTTCCTGAATAAAAAACAAAACAAAACTAAGCACATCTAACGTCATAACTAAATGAACGACACAAAGCTAAGGGATAATTTACAGTATGTCACATTTCTTAAATCATCTCGAATTCCTTTGCAATTTGCCGATAACTTCACGAACTACTGAGATTATTTTTAAAATTATAGCTGTACAAAACATATCGAAGTTTAACAATGTGAAATACAACAGTTCAGTTAGTTTATCATTGTGCTAGGAAGTCGAGAAGTACATGCATTTATTGTTGAATAGATCAATCACCTAATTAACCTAATTACGTAGAGCCTCTATTTTGGGTCATTAAACTTCATAATGCGTTGTTATCAATTATAGCACAAATAAAAAAAGTTGAAATTCAGGCTAATAAAAATCAATGAACTTTAGAAACCACTTTCATTTAAACAAAATTACGCAGTAGAAGAAAAGCAAATTCCATGTAGCTGATTACTGGCGACAATTCGGAAGCATATGATGATGGTTAGGAATGTTATGGTAGAACACACCCGACACGCATCGACTAAGAAATCTGGGGAAATCAAGGAATGCGGTATGGATGGAAGTGAGCTGGAGCAGCAAAGACTATATGCATCGCTGACGGACTATCGCGAACTGTAAAGATGGTAAAGCACGGCATACAAGCATGCCTACTGACAAAGGAAGCAGAGTTTGGTTTGCACGTTACTCACGATTGCACGATTAAAGAGCGATCGATGACTCATCATCACTTGGGAACAAAGGAATATCCTTTGTATGATGAAATCTTCATCTGGTATAGCCATGGCAATCTTTGTGCTATAAGTGGACAACCAAATTAGTTAATTGTAGCTTTCAAATTTCTGTCGGTTTTCCGCTGAATATTTAAATGAACAAATGCAAATTAGGATAACAATTTTAAAGTAATGTTAATTTCCAAGTTAAATTTTATAATTTCATGTGAAACGATCTATGATACTCCTCAAATTATGGAATGTAATTATGACTAATTAGATAAAGCAATAATTGATGTAAAAACCTTCACCTCATGTTGAAATTTAATTAAATTAGTGTGGAACACGTTGTTTGTTACGTGCCTCTTTGTAATGAATACCACTGGATGATGTTATTGTTATTCACAAATCGATCCAATTAAAATATTCGAGAAAATAATTAACGACATCCTTTCCATGGTGAGAGCCTTACAATGGCGGAGAGATTTGAGCGGTATGACTAGACGGAGCTGTCCATCTGACGTTGAGGATGTCACATCAGGACCAATACTCACCAGAGTGCTCTTCAAGGGACCCCTTGGGGTCACGAATGAACTTTTGCATGAACGATAATTTGGTATTGAAATGAAAGTTAAGAGTTGAAAATTTTTGCTACCCTTTGCTCTGATCCGCTTTGGCAACATGTTAAACCTGTATTTTGTGATTTTGCGAGGAAGTAGACAAAAAGAAAGTTTGATTTGATTAAAAATAATCAAGCGATCCATCGGATCCCATTATCAACGAAGATAACTGCTTAGCTTCCTCACCTTACCAAGCCAGCCATCTTGTACTGTCTTCTCATCTTACGTGCAGTGCAGCAAAATTTAGCAAAAATTTCGTGAAATTTGAAATTGTTGTTGACTAAATGCACCCGTAAAGTTACATTTATGCGCTGATTTCGACAACTACAGCGATTTCTGTAAAATTCTGAAAATATCATTTTGAATGCGCACATTCTGTTCAACGTGTAAGGTTATTTATCAATCCTAAATTGATGGACTGGTTACTTCGGAAATCTTTTCACAATTAGTCGTTTGATTTGAAACTCAACAATTCATCAAATTTCTCAACTTGAATTTTTTATTTTTTAATGAAAAAGTCGAAAGTCCTTGAAGTTAGAATATCAATTTCAATATTTTGAAAAAAAACTTTTCACTGATGAAAACTCGAGATGAATGTATTTTTGCATGTGTGTGTATGTGTATGTGTATGTGTGTGTATGTGTATGTATGTCTGTATGTGTATGTATGTCTGTATGTATGTCTGTATGATTTATGGTTGGATTAAGTTTGAAAGAGCTATTCTCAAATTTTATTTCAAAATTTCCACGCTATAGTTTTGTGTGCAAAAATTTATTTTCCACTCAGTAACAGTAATCATATTTCGATCGAAAAATCAACCAACGCAATTCCATTGGGTGATGAAGAGATGAAAAGAAAAGGGAATAAAATGATTAATTAATCGATGCTAATTAATTAATATTGGCATTTTTCTTTTTCTCTTCTCACCTCACAGTTAATAACATCAATTTCTAATTGGGTGAACATTTATTTAACTCTTCTAAAAATTTACTTTACTGGATGGGTGTATAACAGAACAAATTTCAGACTGTTTTTCATTTTTTTGCTCCAACAATTTTGCGAATCCCCGGCAAGACTCTTTTTTTTGAACTTAACTTGCACCCTTTATCTTCCTTCCCTAAGCATTTCTTTGAAAACCTCGTCCTACAGTTGGTCGTGTGATCCTACAGTTGGTCTTGTGATCCTACAGTTGGTCGTGTGATTCTACAGTCGGTCGTGTGATCCTACAGTTGGTCTTGTGATCCTACAGTTGGTCGTGTGATCCTACAGTTGGTCTTGTGATCCTACAGTTGGTCGTGTGATCCTACAGTCGGTCGTGTGATCCCACAGTTAATCGTTTGAGTTTTTGAAGGGACGAGGTTTGAAAATCTCGTTCCTTCAAAAAACCTCGTCCTACCAGCGATAACATTTAAGATTTTTTGAAATTTCGCTTGCAAATTGGCGAATATTTTCATTAGCTTATCTCGATTTAATTCCAATTTAACGATACTTTCAATATATATTTTATTTGTGTTATTTAATTTTCTTCCAATTTTATCTTTGAAAAAAAAAATTCATTTCCGGGAAAAAAGTAAGTGAAAATTTTAAAAAAAAATTTTTAATATTTTACATTTTGACACTATATTACTGTAAGTTTTAATATATTTAGATATGGAAAAACATTTTTTAATTTTTTAAAACTTTTATTTAAGAATGAAAACACAAAACAAAGCAAACTATACGTGTCTGTCTATACGAACTGCAAAATGAAGTGAAGAAAATTTTAAACATTGATGTTTGTATTTTAAATCCGAGAATTTATCAAAATTTTTAACAAATTAAAATTTTTTTTCTAAATAAAAATTTCATATTATGATTTTATGAAATTCAAAAAAAGAAAATTTTTTTTGAATTAGAAAATGAGTTCGTGAAAGGTTTCCTTTTTTTTTTTTGTTTTTATTAATCAACTCTATTTTTTGGTTTTGTTCAGAACGATTTGAAAATTTCCCGTAAACGATTATCAAGTATTGCACCTTATGCTGCCTTTTTTTTCATTTTCACAATGAAAATATGGTTAGTTAGAATAAAAAGATGCAAAAAAATATAGCGGCGAAAATTGAAAGAAAAAGAGAAAGGGAAAGAGCGAAAGAGGAAAAGAAAGTAAAGGAAGAAAAGTAACTATTAAATATGATACTGTGATAACAACAACTGTTGAAAAAATTCCACAGCTGAGATATTCCATTATATACAAAGAAAACAATGTAAAAGATAAACTTTTCCAAATCTCTCTCCTTCTCCCTCTCCCTCACTCTCTCTCTCTCTTTCTCTCACTCTGATGGAAAAATGAAACAAAAAAAAAAAGAATTTGTTGACGGAATTTCTTAGAACTGGGGAAGAGAAAGCAACGAATCTCTTTGATTTTTGTGTGCCTCTCTCTCTCTCTACCTCTCTGTACTATCATCTTCATCCATTGGGATGTTATTTCTCACCGAAAGCTGAAAAAGTTTTTCGAAAAATGTACGCTTAAGCCTAATGTTTTGTTTTTTTTTCTTTTCCTCGATGCCTCCTCCTCCTCCTCTTCGATCTGTATTTTATGTAAAACCTTAAAGCATTTCAAAAGCAACCTTTTTTACATTTCGCTTAAAATGACAGCTGTAAAGTAGTTGAAGGTGGAGTTAAAAACTTCTTCGCATCCCTTCATTACTTCGCTTTTTTCCTCCCTCTGCTAACCTCCTTCAACTTCGTCTACAACACAAACATTATAAATATCAAAAATTTAAAAGTATATTGTTTTGTCGGAGGAGTAGAAGGGTTCCACTTTAACAAGTTTTAACTCAAAACCTCCAACTTGCCACTCCTCCTCCTCCACCACCTCCTACTTCATCCACGCCACTGGTACAGCTGCTCCCTTATACAATGTACTAAATTATTTTGTCTGAATGTATGCCTCTGTCTGTTTTTGTTTCTACCTCTGCATATGTCTGTTTCTGTTTGTGTCTGTCTGTCTATATAAATATGTTTATGTTGTAAAGTGGCGAGAGAGAGGGAGAGAGAGAAAGAAAGAGAGAGGGTTGGGAGTGTGAATGAAAAGCTAAATTGCAAATTTCACTTCACTTTACATCAATTTCACAAAATTCCTCAGGTGGATAATTTTTGATAAAATATCAAAATTAAGCGGAAATGATCTCGCTGATTGGCGGTAGAAAAAAGTTTTTTTTTGTAACAGCCATTTTATTAAATATTTTAATTAATTAGCCTAAAAAAATTACTACTACTGCTACGATTAATTTGATGAATGTAAAAAAATTAACAAATTTTAATTTTTGTATTTAAAAAAATTTCTACAAAATTCTGGCGCTAATTTTATTTTTTGTTTTGTTGTTTAAAAAATTGAGAATTTCGAATTGCATTAATTTTTGAAGGTATTTTACAATTAATTAATTTAATTAGTTCAGAAGAAGACGAAGGTATAAATCAAACGAGAAATCCCAAACGAGATGGATTACGAAAATAATCCAGCATGGAAATATTTACGACAATCTCGAGAAGAAATGATTGCGGTATGCTCTTTTCATGTTTTTGTTTGTGCTTAATTAATTTTTTCTTTTCTTCATTAACTAATAATTATAATTGCAATTGTTATATTGCTTCATTAGTTTAAGGGAATTTTTTCGAAAATTCAAATTTCCTTTTTGAAAATTAATTTTACCATTCGAATAATTGAAAATTGTTATAAGAGAATTTTTGAATTGGCATTAGGAAGAGCCGAATTTTTCATTTAACTTTTTAAAAAATGAAATTGCAAGAAAATAATTTGTCTTTTCTTTGCCTTCTCTTGAATAAAAAATTTTTCAATAAAATTTGCAAAGCATTTTTTTGATTTTTTTTTTTCTTTGGCAATATGCTAAATTAATAATAATTAATTAATTGGATTCATCAATTTTGCTGATTCTATTTTCATATTTACAACCCTTTTTGCATTTCTAATTTTGCTTAATTAATCCTTATCATTCATTATTTCTAAATTAACTGTTTTGCTTTTCGACGAAATTTTCTTTCATTTCCGAATATTTAAATTGCTTTATGAATTGCCGTAAAAATTATTGAATTTGTATTATTTAATTCAAATTAAACAAAAATCAAAATTTTCGTTTTATAAATTAATATTAATGATCGATTTATTTTTATCTCTCTCTCTCTCTCTCTCCGTTACTCTTTTCTCGTGCCTTCCTTACCTTCCTTTCACTTGCAAATAAATCTTAATTAAAGACCACCGGAAGGATTTAGCGACGAGTTATAATTAAAATGATAAACTTAACTTATTAACTTATCAATTGCTATTGCTTACGTCATTTATTGCTAATGAAAAAAAAAATGATTGGTTTCGCATTTAATTAAGTAAATTAATTTCGAAAATTCAATCAAATGTAACATGCAAACGGTGAAGTAACGAGTCATATTTTGAAAGCAATTCAAACTCTGTATGACTAACCGGAAATTATCACCCAATCCTATATGGTTAACCGGGAATTTTCAAATTCGAAATAATTTACCGGAAATTATGTTCAAATTCGATATGATTTACCGGAAATGTCTCAACGGCATTACTTATTTTCGCCAAAATACCCTTATCTCTGACGGATCAGACATGAAATGAGATAACAGAACGGAAGCGGAGAGACAGACAGACAAATGAATGCATTGGTTGAATAGACACAATGATAAATAGATTGATCGGATGATCGATTGATACGTTGATCGGGTTGATCGGTTGATTTATCAAATGAACGTTGTTGCGTTCCGGTTGCCCGCACAAATCGTGCACTAAGCATTTTAGTATGGACAGCCAGCAGGTGGAATAAAGTAAAGAAATCATCCAGCAAATTGCATTTCTCAATGCTTCAACTTTTTTTTGTGAAAATAAAAAGTTGAAAGAGAAAGAAAGAAAAGAAATTTTGAAATGTTTGAATGAGACAATAAACATTGCACTAAAAAGTTTTTTTTAAATTAAATGTTTTGGATTCAAAACTTAATTTGAATTTCAGTAACTTTTTAAATTGTATTTAATTGAAATTTTTAAATGAAAAAAAATTATTCATCAAAATTATCAGTTTTAATCAAAAATATATTTTTAATTTTTTTTTTTGATTAAATTTAATCAAAAATTTGTTTATATTTAGAAAGTGTAATATGATTGGATTTTTGTTACACATTTATGGATGTTTTTCATTAAATTTTTTTTCCTCGTCATTTCAAATTTCAGTTTGATTATGATTATATTTTCTCTTTCTTTTTTTCTCTCCTCCTCTTTAGCCACGCATTTTGTTTTTTGTTTTATTAAATTGAATTTGAAATTATACTAAAAAATGATCGTTTGTAAAAGATAAAAATTACTTTAAATGAATTTCAAATGCCACAATTAAAATCACAAAGTCATTTTGAAATTTAAGGAAAAAAAAACTCATCAAGTTTCGTGAATTTCATATCTTTTATCAAATAGTTAAGATTTTCAGCAGATAGTATTGTCGAATTTGAAACTAATATCGCCTGGGGTCAAAAGGTCATTTGTGAAAGAAAATATTTTTTGAAGTTGTTTGTATATCATTTAGGATCAATCAAAGCCATACGATTCGAAAAAAAATGTGTGGATTCCGGATCCGGAAGACGGTTATGTTGCTGGGGAAATTAAATCTAGCAAGGGTGATACAGTAACCGTCGTTTCGGCTCGTGGAAATGAGGTTTGTTCTTTGTTTCATTCCGCATAATTTTTATAAAATTTCAACAAATTTTTGTTCGGTTAAACAAAATGAATTAATTACATAAATTTTGCGTTGAATTAAAAAACTTTTTAGCTTAAATTAAAAATAAGTACGTGCATTTTAATGAAATGTTTGCATTTTTTTTTCAATTTTTTGAAACAAAAATTAAAATTAAATTTTAATGCTTTATAAAAACAAGAAATCAGGCTTACAATTTAGCAAAACTGTTTTTTTGACAAATCTAAAATTTATAAATTTTTATTTCGTTTCATTTGCATCACATGCAATGCTTTGATGATGATAACTTGCAGAGCATTTGAGAAATACCGTATTATGATGGCATGAAACTTTAAAATTCCCAATTGCAAGTTGCGGAATTTCAAGTCACCCGGAGATTTGAAATTTAAACTGCTTTGTAAATTTTAATTAATTATTATTCTTTTAAATTTTCCGAAACCATTGTTTTTCAGACAACGCTTAAAGCGGAATTAGTACAAGAAATGAATCCACCAAAATTTGAAAAAACGGAAGATATGTCAAACCTTACCTTCCTCAATGACGCGTCCGTCTTGCATAATTTACGTTCACGTTACGGTCACATGTTAATTTACGTAAGTTTTTCGGAAATTTTCTTCACTCACTGGCAATCGTTAGTTCACGTAGAAATTTTTTTTCGATAAAATTAAAAAAAAACTCGTTTTCTTTCTTTCGCCCTGTCATGCTTTCCTTTCATCTTTATGCTTGAAATTAGTAAATTTCCATTGATGAACAGCTATTAGGCTTTTGCTGCGGAGCAGGAAACCGGAAATCCGATTAATGCATTCTTACCGGAATTGTTTTCCAGACTTATTCCGGATTGTTCTGTGTCGTAATTAATCCTTACAAGAGACTTCCAATTTATGAACCATCCGTAGCTGAGATCTATATGGGTAAACGACGGACGGAAATGCCACCTCATTTATTTGCTGTTTCCGATGAAGCGTACCGGAACATGCTGGTCGATCATGAAAATCAATCCATGTTAATTACCGGTGAATCAGGTGCGGGGAAAACCGAAAATACTAAAAAGGTTTTATTTATTTTTTTCAAATTGCATCAATACTACGAGAAATATAACGTTGAAGAAAACTTTGCAGAGTGGAATTTACAATTTTAAAAACAAAAAAAAACCAAAAATTTTAGTTTTTCCCGTAATAATGAGATAATAGTACGATGAAAATAGGTTAGCACCTGGAATTTTAATTAATTTGAAGCAATTTGAATGATTTTATCGAATATTGGAAATTAAAAAAAAAACAATTGAATTCAAGGAAATTGTTAATCGATAATTTTTTTATAAATCAATAATTTATTGTTTTTCAGGTTATTGCATACTTTGCAACGGTTGGTGCATCACAGCAAAAAAGTGATGCGGCAAAATCTGACGCACCGGAACAACCGGCGAAGAAGAAGACGACGCTTGAAGATCAAATCGTCCAAACCAATCCGGTTCTGGAAGCATTTGGTAATGCAAAAACGGTCCGCAACAATAATTCCTCACGATTTGGCAAATTCATTCGAATTCATTTCTCGAAGTTAGGCCGTCTTGCATCCTGTGACATTGAACATTGTTAGTTCCCTCAATTCCTTCTTTAAAATTTAATTAATTGAAAAAAAAATGAAATTTTAATTATCCGAATTATGTTATAACTATTGATGAGATGGTATTCATACAGCTTTCCCAAATATATACCCTACTTCCGGTTTCCTGAAAAAAAAAAAAAAATGCAAAACCGCAACTTAATTCATGTGATAATGATAATTTTACGGTGAAGAAATTGCTTAATTTTGAAATTGAATTTTAGCAATTAATTAAATTAATTGATTTCAATGTTTTTCTTTTTCTCAGATCTTTTCACATAATTAAAATCTTTTTCGTTTTCATACTTAATTAATAGCAAAAGTATGAAAAGTCGAAGCTATTATCTTGAATGTAATAAGATTTAATGAATATTTTTTAACAATTTTTTTAAAAATTTATAATTTTTTTGTTAAAAAAAGAATTTAATGTTTAAAAAAAAAATTTAATGAATTTCTTTTATTTAAACTTTGTTAATTTTTTTTTCTTTCATTTGAAATGAATAATTTTTGCTTAATTCAACTTTTTTTAATAATTATGAAAAAGTAGAAATTTCAAATTATAAGTTTTTTTTTTAAATTAAGTTTGTAATTTTGTTTGTCAGATTTGCTGGAAAAATCTCGTGTTATACGTCAAGCACCTGGTGAACGATGCTATCATATATTCTATCAGCTTTATTCCGACTATATGCCATCGTTGAAGAAGGAATTGTTGTTGGATAAGCCGTTGAAGGATTACCACTTTGTGGCACAAGCTGAGTTGTCAATTGACGGTGTCAACGACAAGGAGGAACATCAGCTAACCGATGAAGCATTTGACGTTTTACATTTTTCAAAGGAGGAAAAAATAGACTGTTACAAATTAATGGCAGCAATAATGCATATGGGAAATATGAAATTTAAACAAAGACCACGTGAGGAGCAAGCGGAACCGGATGGGACGGATGATGCGGAAAAAGCATCCGCAATGTATGGGATAAATCATGAAGAATTCCTGAAAGCATTGACAAAACCAAAAGTAAAAGTGGGCACTGAATGGGTAAATAAGGGTCAAAATATTGACCAGGTGACTTGGGCTGTTGGCGCTATGGCCAAAGGCCTATATTCACGTGTATTCAATTGGCTCGTGAAAAAGTGTAATAAGACGTTAGATCAAAAGGGTATCTCACGTGATTTCTTTATTGGTGTTCTGGATATTGCTGGATTTGAAATTTTTGATGTAAGTTTTGTTTAATTTAATTTTAAAAGTAACAAAAAATACTTAATTTTTTTTTAAATAACTTGAGTTGATTAATAATTTAAAATAATATAAAATTTTAATGAAAAAATATTTAATTTGAAAAAGGTTAATGTAAAATTCTTTTGCATTTTGGTTTTTTTTTCTAACATTGTTTTGGTATTTGTTTTTAGGAAAATGTCTAATTAAATTAAATTGGAATTAATCAATACTGAATTGAATTGTTTTAATTAAAAAATTTTTTTCAGTTCAATTCATTTGAACAACTTTGGATTAATTTTGTGAATGAAAGATTACAACAATTTTTCAACCACCACATGTTTGTGTTGGAGCAAGAAGAATATGCCCGTGAAGGTATCCAATGGACATTCATCGATTTTGGCTTAGACTTGCAAGCTTGCATTGAATTAATTGAAAAACCCCTTGGCATACTTTCAATGTTGGACGAGGAATGTATCGTACCCAAAGCATCCGATCTAACATTGGCACAGAAGTTGAACGATCAACACCTGGGCAAACATCCAAATTTTGAGAAACCTAAGCCACCGAAAGGTAAGCAAGGTGAGGCACACTTTGCGATGCGTCATTATGCTGGTACGGTACGTTACAATGTCACCAATTGGCTTGAGAAGAATAAGGATCCGCTGAATGATACGGTAGTAGCAGTAATGAAGCATTCAACTGGTAATGCTTTGCTAAAGGAAATATGGCAAGACTATACGACGCAAGAAGAAGCTGCTGCTGCTGCTAAAGGTTATTTCAATTTCAATTTCACCCAATATCAAATGAAAAAAATTTGTTTAAGATTTCAAAAATTTTTTTAATTTAATTTTTTTAAATAATTTATTTTACCATTATTAGAAATACGAAATGTTGCTAAAATTTTCAAAATATCCAAATTTTTAACTTGAAAAAAAAGGTGAAAGTAATGTCAAGTATTTGTTGAACTTTTTTCCAATTAAATGTGAGGAGAAGAATAACAAATATGCTGATAAAACGCGGGAAATTATATCGTTTCCGGAAATTATTAAATGTCTGGAAATTCAACTTTTTCTGCGGAATGTCACAACGTCTGATAATTATATCCTTTTTAAGACAGTACAATCCGGGAAATCATATCCTTGTGAAAATGTAGCAACCCGGGATACTGTACTCTTTGACAACCACAATGCGGGAAACTTTATCCTTGTAAAATTGTAGCGACCCGGGATACTGTACCCTTTGACAACCACAATCCGGGAAATCATATCCTTATGAAATTGTAGCGACCCGGGATACTGTACTCTTTGACAACCACAATCTGGGAAATCATATCCCTATGAAACTTTAGCAGCCCGGGTAACTTTTCTGCAACAGATTAGCGAACCTTCTATGATGTTAATATCTGAGATGGTCATGAATTTCGGTATAATCCCCATTTCTGAAGTGATCTGATAATTCTAATCAATCAATCGATGATAAAATTTATTTCTGAAAAAATAAATTTTTCTCAATTAATTCAAGAATTCCTTTTTTTCTGAGAAATTATGATTACATTTTGAATTAAAATTTTTGGAATTTGAAGCAATTTTAAAATATGATGCACAACTGCAAGCTTCATGAACTTCAGAGAGTGGTGGTGGTGGTGGTGGTGGTAAGAAGAAAGGTAAGTCGGGGTCATTCATGACCGTATCCATGTTGTACCGTGAGTCACTGAATAATCTGATGACAATGTTGAATATGACTCATCCGCATTTCATCCGTTGTATTATACCAAATGAAAAGAAGCAATCCGGTTTGCTAGATGCTGCATTGGTACTAAATCAGCTTACCTGTAACGGTGTATTGGAAGGTATTCGTATCTGTCGTAAAGGTTTCCCGAACAGGTATCGCTTAATTTTAATTAATTTTTCATTTTTATATTTCAAATTATAAATATTATATTTCAACAAAAAAATTGAAAATATTTTTATAAATAGTATTTGTAATTAAAATATTTCCAATTAACTTTTTTTCCTTCTCCTCCTTTGATCTTTTCATTTTAATTAATTGATGAAACGAACAAATAATTGCTGTGAAATTTAGGCGATCATCATCATTTTGAAAATTTTGAATTAAATTTTAATTTTGCAGAATGTTACATAAGGATTTCAAGCAACGTTATTCATTGCTTGCGGCGGATGAATCAGTAAGTACGACGGAACCGAAGAAATGTGCCGACGCAATGTTGAAAAGGCTTGTGAAAAATAACGCCTTAACTGAGGAAAATTTCCGAATTGGCGAAACCAAAGTTTTCTTCAAAGCAGGTGTTTTGGCAAGTTTGGAAGACATACGTGACGAAGCGTTGAAAATCATTTTGACAAAATTACAATCACAAGTTCGATGGTACTTGGGTTTAACGGATACGAAGCGACGTATTCAGCAGAAGGCCGGTCTAACGGTCGTGCAGCGGAATGTTCGCGCGTGGTGTTCGTTGCGGACGTGGGACTGGTTTAAATTGTATACGAAAGTTCGACCAATGCTTAAAGAGGGCAAACTTGCGGAAGAATTTGAGCAGCTGCAAACTAAAATTAAATCACTTGAGGAAACATTGCAAAAGGAAGAAAGTCTGCGGAAAAGTTTAGATGAAAAGTCGAGAAAAATGGAAACTGAAAAGGCAGAATTATTTGAAAAACTTGAAGCTATCAAGAATAATTTGTCAAAATCGGAAGGAAATCTTTCACAAATGGAAACTGAAAAAGTTGACGCTGATAAAAAGCTTGTGGTAAGGGACTTGAATTGAAATCTTTGAAGCTGTTTTCAATTTTTGTTTTATTAAATTTAAGTAATTTATTTCAAATTCTTTTTCAAATTTCAGGAATTGAATGAACAACTTGCTGATGTTGAAGATCAAAATACCGAAATACAACGTTCGAAGAAAAAGGTCGAAGGTGAAATCGATGCATTAAAGAAGCAAATTCAGGACTTGGAAATTAGTGTACGTAAAGCGGAAATGGAAAAGCAATCAAAGGATCATCAGATACGTTCATTTCAGGATGAATTCCAACAGCAGAACGAATCAATTACTAAATTAAAAAAAGAAATTAAAAATCAGGAAGAATTAAATAGGAAAATTACGGAAGATTTGCAAGGTGAAGAAGATAAGACGAATCACGCGAATAAGATTAAAAGTAAGTTGGAACAGACACTGACTGATTTGGAAGAAAATTTGGACCGTGAACAACGTGCGAAAGCGGACAGTGAGAAATCAAAACGTAAACTTGAAGGTGAATTAAAAATTTCACAGGAAACGATTGAAGAAGCAACACGCCAACGGCGTGATTTAGAAAACCACATGAAACGTAAGGAGACGGAGATGAATTCATTGAGTAGTCGATTGGAAGATGAACAGGCGACAATTAGTAAATTACAGCGACAAATTAAAGAATTACAAAGTCGTGCGGCTGAATTGGAAGATGAAATACAGAATGAACGACAGTCTCGATCAAAGACCGATAAAGCTCGATCAGAGATTCAAAATGAATTGGAAGAATTAAATGATCGGTTAGATGAACAGGGTGGTGCAACTGCGGCACAAATTGAAATTAACAAAAAACGTGAAGCGGAATTGGCAAAATTACGACGTGACATTGAAGAAGCAAATATGAATCATGAAAGTCAGCTAGCAGCATTACGCAAGAAACATACGGATGCTGTAGCTGAATTAACTGATCAATTAGATCAAATTCAAAAACAAAAGCAAAAATTAGAAAAAGATAAATCACACTATGTGCGGAATGCTGATGAATTAGCGGCTCAACTTGATAGTGAAAGTGCTGCAAAGATAAGCAGTGAAAAGTTAGTGAAACAATTTGAAATGCAGTTAAATGATTTGCAAGCACGTGCCGACGAGCAATCACGTCAGTTGCATGATTACAGTACGATGCGTAACCGTCTTGCAAGTGATAACAGTGATATGATGCGACAGTTGGAAGATGCGGAAGAACAAGTTGGAACATTGCAGCGTTTCAAAGCACAATTAATGCAACAAGTTGAAGATATCCGTTCCGCAACGGACGAAGAAATACGTGAACGCCAAGCACTTGCGGCACAAGTGAAGAATTTACAAATTGAAGCGGAACAGGCACGGAATAATTTGGAGGAAGAAATCGATGCGAAGAATGAAGTAGCACGTCAATTAAGTAAAGCAAATGGCGAAATACAGCAGTGGCAGTCACGCTTTGAACAGGATGGTATGCTACAAGCAAGTGAAATTGAAGAAGCACGACGTAAGCAAGGCGTGAAAATAAATGAATTACAAGAAGCATTGGAGCAAGCTAATCAGAAGATTATAACGTTGGAGAAGACACGTTCACGTTTACTTGGTGACCTTGATGATGCACAAGTTGACGTAGAACGTGCTAATGCTACCGCAAGTCAACTTGAACGGAAGCAAAAAGGTTTTGATGTTGTAAGTTTTACTTTTCCCTTTTCGACATTTTCATAATCCATTCCAAAAGGTTAAAGGTTACACAAAAATTTTCTGTTCTCAAATGTAATGATAATAAATCGGCCATCATTAATTATGTCTTATTCATTTAGTTTTTCTTTTGAAATGGGTAAAAGAATTGAAAATTGACGAAATTAAAAAATAATAGCAAAATTCAACAAGCAATTTTCATCAAACAGTTATAAAATTTAATTTAAAATACTTTTTAATAAGAGTATGTGAAGTAAAGATTTGCATGAAAAAAAAGTTTGAAGAGTTTCATTATCGATTCCAAAAGGTTAAAGGTTACATCTTAAATTAATTAAATACTTTAAAGGATAAAAAACTTGTTTTGTAATTTTAAATTAATCAAATTTTTTGGGATTAATTATAGTTTGTTGATGAATGGAAGAAGAAAGCTGATGATATGTCAGCTGAACTTGATGCTGCACAACGTGAAGTACGTAATTTATCCACTGATTTGTTTAAAATGAAAACGGCACAAGAAGAGTATTCGGAAGCAGCGGAAGGCTTACGTCGTGAAAACAAAGCATTAAGCCTTGAGATCAAAGATCTGACGGATCAGCTTGGTGAAGGTGGACGATCACAGCATGAAATGCAGAAAATGATTCGACGGTTGGAAATTGAGAAGGAAGAATTGCAGCATGCGCTTGATGAAGCTGAAGGTCATAGCCCAATTTCAATATGAACAAACAAATTTTAATTTGAAATTTCATAATTAATTAATTGAAAAATTTACAATAATAGGCCCTTGATGGAAGCTAATTGTCAGTTAAATTACATTTTTATATTGGTAATTAACGTAATTTTGGTATTTTTAGTAATTAACTTTTTTTTCAGGAGCATTAGAAGCGGAAGAAAGTAAGGTAATGCGTGCACAGGTAGAAGTATCACAGATACGTTCCGAAATAGAGAAACGTATTCAAGAAAAAGAGGAAGACTTTGAGAATACTCGACGTAACCATCAACGTGCCCTGGAATCCATGCAAGCATCGTTGGAAGCTGAATCGAAGAATAAAAATGAACTTTTACGTGTGAAGAAGAAGCTTGAATCGGACATTAATGAACTTGAAATTGCGCTTGATCACGCAAATAAGGCAAACGCTGATGCACAGAAGAATCTGAAACGTTGCATAGAACAGATACGTGAAATTCAAATGCAGGTTACCTTTACTATCACATTCCCTGCTCATTTACGTGTAAATCTTAAAATTAATTTGCGGCAAAAAATGAAACATTAATTATTGTTATTTTGATTTTGATTAGTCAAGAAAAAAACAGTAAAATTTTTGGGTTTTCCAATTTTGTTTTTAAAATTTAAGTACGAAAACAATCACTTACCGTCGATTATGCTCCCTTGCAAATAAAATTTATGTGGAAGCAGGAATTTGATGGAAATATAACTTTCTTCCAGGGCATTGTTTTACTCATCAATTCCTTTTTGTAATTTTTTTTTTAACTTTTCGAATTAATAAATTTTTTAAATTCCAGCTAAAATTTATTGATTTGATAGATTGAAGAAGAACAACGACAACGTGATGAAATGAAACAACAATATTATACAGCTCAAAAACGTGTACAAATTTTGGAAAATGAAAAAGATGAAATAAGCCAAGGATTGGAGCAAGCGGAACGCGCCCGGAAGCAGGCCGAATTTGATGCAAACGAAAGTCGTGAACAGGCTAATGAATTAAATATGCAAGTTAGCAATTTTAATGCAGCAAAGAGGAAAATTGAAGGTGAACTACAGGTATGTTTTTTCCCATCATTATAAGAGATAATTTTTAATGAAAGAAAGTAGTTAATTAATTATTTAATTAGTTAACGAAAACAACACTTTGGTTTAAATAACTTAGCTAGAAAAGTAATTTTTATGCAATTAATTAATTTTCGAAATTTTTAATAGGAATAACTTTTGACAATTTAATTAATTTATTGGTCAATTTGCTTGTTTGAACAATGAAAATAAGCTTGTTAAATTAAATGGTAAAATTTTTTGACTTTCCTTTTTTCTACAGCATTAATGAATTTTTAAATCAATTAATTAATTATTCAAAATTAAAACATTTGTTCACTTCAAAATTGGTTTGTATTGATGAAGAAAAATTATGCTTTTTCAAACAATTTAAAACTTTCTTTAAGTTTCAGTTTTATCACCGAACACGTCGTTCAGCGCAAAGAATAAATAGATTCAAATAAAATAGCTCACGTGACGCGCGTAGAAATTTTTAATTTTAAAGTTTGACAATTTTTTAGGCAATTCACGCAGATATGGATGAAACGTTGAATGAATTTCGCGCATCGGAAGAACGTAGTAAAAGAGCGATTGCTGATGCGGAAAGACTTGCGGAAGAGTATCGGCAAGAGCAAGAGCATGGCTTACATATTGATAGGATGAGAAAGGGCCTTGAATTGCAAATTAAAGATGCGCAGGTTAGTTTTTATGAAATTATCAACTTCACAATTTCAATTTTTTCATTTTTAAATTTTTTGAAAATTAAAAATAAATACAATTTTAATTTTAATAATTTATGTTTAAAAAATTAGCTGATTTATGGTTGATGAACTTTTAAAAATATCAACAAATGTTTCAAAATTATGAAAATTTTCAATTATCAATTAGAGAGAGCAATGTGTCCATAATCAGAGATAATCAATCGATAATTGATTAAATTATTGTTGCTATTTAATTAAAATGCAACTAAATTTACGAATCAATCAATTAGCATTAAGTCAGGATGTTTTAACTTTTAATCATTTGCAATTAATTAAATTGTCATTTGTCATTTGATTCTATCGTTTGATCAACTCTTATCAATCTATCACCACTTGATTCCTGTATCAGTTAAATTAAGCTTAAATCTAATCAATCGATCAGTCAATAATTGATGAAATTATCACTTGTGTAAAATCCGGTCAATCAATCAATTCATCAATTAATTATTATTTAATTAATTTGAATCAACCAATCATCATGAATTTTTCAAAAAATTATCATTCATCAATATATTACAATTAGTTAGTACAAAATTGATGAAATTAATTGAGCTGAAGAATCGATTAGGTTACAGTTCACGGTAAGTGATGTGAAAATCCATGCGTACTGTTACTTAGCATACCCAAGTAATTAGACGTCGTGTTTACGTTAGAAGACGATACGACCATCATTGGTGACTTAATTATTGCATTTTATTTACCTTGGAATTGCCCATTAATTCCATTAATTAACTGATTAATTTAGGCACAATTAGAAGAAGCGGAGCAAGCAGCACTTAAAGGTGGTAGGAAAGTAATTGCAAAATTAGAACAACGTATCCATGATCTCGAATCTGAATATGATGGTGAACAACATCGCTATCAGGAAGCTAATAAGAACGTTGCGAAGTCTGAAAGGCGCGTACGTGAACTGCAATTTCAAGTGGACGAGGATAAGAAGAATTACGAACGTTTGCAGGATCTTGTCGATAAACTTCAAAATAAAATTAAAACACAGAAGAAACAATTAGAAGAAGCTGTAAGTTTTTTCGTTTTTTTTTTTTGAAAATTAATTTTTATCATTTTTTGATTTGCACTTTACACCAATTAATTTGCAAATAAAATTTATCAATAATGCTTGTTACTTTTTTAGTAATTTCAAATCAAAAAATATTTTGAAATTAAATTTTTAATTAGCAGTGATTAGAAGAGAAAAGGAGAGAGAGAGAGAAAAAGCAAAATAAGGAAAGTGCTGCTTTTTGATGATAGTGATATAGATTAGGTTAGTGTGAAAAAGAAGGGTACGAAAGATTTTTTAGTATAATTCAAGTGATAATATCCTTTTGTATGAAATGATCTTTTCTCATCTTCAAGTTATTTGTTTTCTCTTTTTTTAATTAATTAATTAAACCAAAAAATTAATTATTGATTGATTTTTTTAAATTACAAAAATTTACAGGAAGAACTTGCAAATGTAAATTTGCAAAAATATCGACAAATTCAGCATCAATTGGAAGATGCGGAAGAGCGTGCTGACAATGCGGAAAATTCCGTTACAAAAATGCGTTCAATGAGCCGCACAGCATTTTCCGCTGCACCAGGTTTCGGCTTACAAACAGCACGTTCCGCTACCGTGCTGCGTTCCGCATCTCGCAATCGAATTTCTGATTATTAGATGAAAGAAACAGGAAAAAAGACGATATTTACCTTAGCACAGCAATCAGTAATATATTTAATTTCATAGTATTATCCCTGAAAAAAAAATGATCAAATTGATTGGATTTTCTTCTGTCTTCTCTTCTTCTCTCCGATATTAGTACTATTTATTATCATTGTGTGTGATTTTTTTGCAAAAATTTTTTTTCTTTCCTCCTTGTGAGGAAATAATTGTACTACAAATAGAGAATCAAAAAGGGAATAATAAAAAATTGGAAGCGTTTGTTCGACTTTTTATTCATTTCGAAAAAGCGGAAAACTTCATCAATCAATGATAAGTTAACAAATCAAACAGCAAATAATTAATAAGTTTTACAACAACAAAAAAATTCACAGGCGAAAACGGAAAAAAATTATTATTTTTAGAAATAATTTAATCGAAATTAATTTTATAAAATTATTTTTTATTACAAAATAAAAATATCAAATTGCATTAATATTAAATGGCAATATTGAATTTAATTGAAAATTGTAGAATTTACAAATCACAGTTAAGTTAATGAAATACAATTTTTTTTTTTTTATAATTTATCCTAAATTATAGTTGCACAATTTGATTACCTATAATCCAGTGGGTAATCCGCAAGTCGAGAGATCGATAAGATGCACATAGAAGGATTCAATGCCCAGATATGTTACCACCGACGACAGACCTTTGCGACGGGTGGGTCGGGTAAAGATATAGTTGCATGAAGAATGAGATGCAACAGTTTTAAATACCTTGACTCAACAATCTCCGACAATGACCGTATGAAAGAAGAAATTTACGCCACCTGGATGAAATGGGCAAGAAGTACAACAACAAGTCGCTTGATCGCCCCAAGTCCAAAACACAATAACAAGGGAAATGGAAGACAACAACAACCTGCATCTATGGAGCCAGACGTATGAAGACAATGCTCCACAGAAAGCGGACCCTGCGACCAAGCGGGACAAACGCTAAACGGAAAAGAAATAATTATACAATAAAATTAAAATTACAATACTAGTAGCTATAGTAATAATTAATTATAGTTAACTCAATCGTAATAATAATATAATTGGTGAAAAGTGGAATATGGTGATGATAATTAATATTAATTTAAATAATTTATTCCTTCCTTAAACGTTTCTGTTCAACGACCAGCGACAGCGGTGAGTGTGGCGATAAAGTTTTTCCGGAGGTGCCATCACTTAGACCATTTGGGCTACAGCAATCTACCGGTGAAGTTATCTGAAATATACTTCAAGAGTAAAGGTAATTAAGTCAAAAACATACTAATTTAAATGATAATAATTAATTGCAGAATAATTGAAATTACTGATCTTTATTTCTAAATTTACACTTAATTTTCTTTTCATCTTTTTTGCTCAATTTTAATTAGTTGCTTAACATTTAAATTGCTGATAATTTTAAAATTGTTCGAATTACAATTGTAATTTTAGCCTTAAATATTTAATTAATTTGACCATCATCAATAATTATTTTCACCAATTAATTCATTTGAACGATAATATTTATTACATTGAACTACTCAATGGTAGGAATTTTAATTAATTTACAAATTAAGATGATAACAATTAAGCGTTTTATTTGGTAATTTTTTTTCTGAATGATAATAAAAAATATTTCAATTAGACAGTTGCGTTGAACAGTGGTGATGGACATTTGAATTAGTTCATCAGTTTGAATGATAATGATAGATAATTTTGGCAGTCAATATTGTCATAAAGATAATGACAGACATTTGAATTGACTAATTAATTAATTAGACAAAGAGAATTAAGCATAATAACTTACGGAGAGTTGTAGAGTACCGGTTTGTGAGCGTAATTTTACAAAGCAATCATGACATCGTGGTTGATCAAAACTGTTGCTTATAATCAAATATTCATGATGACGCTGGAAATATGTGATTAATTTTGATTTATAAATTGATCAAACATTAAATTCAAAATAATTTAATTAGTAAAAATACTTTAAATTAGCTGTCAAATTAATTGAAAATATTCCATTAGTTCCGTGCGTTCTTGCAGTTAATTAAATTTAATAATTTCGAAAAGCAAGTTTAATAAAAGTTCGCATTCACTTATGCCACGTTTTGAATTATTTAATTCCTATTTTTGCAATTTTACCAAATTTTGCAACAAATTTTACTTGGTTTTAGTTTATTTGATTTTTGATATCACTGCTATTAATTTAATTATAAAATAATTGTCGCTAAATATTTTTCAAAAACAAAAAATTTCGAAGAAAGTTTAACGGAGTAAATTTTGATTTGCAAAATTTATGGAAACATTTGTCATCATTGATTTGTAACAAACAGAAATAATGAAAAACTAAAATTGTGTTAGGTGTCAGCAAGTTTTCAAGTTTTTAAGTTCTATCACTGGTTGCTTTGCTCAATGATTTCATTGTAATATTTGTCAAAATTTGAAAGCTTTTGGATATTTAGCTGCAAATTTTGTATTCCTTAACAGCTAAATATCTAAAAGGCTTTATGCTTTTTTTTACCAAATTTTTGCAAATTTTTTTTTCTTTGTCAACTTGCTTAGCTCTCAACAAATATATAAAAAAGGATTTTTTTTTGCAAGAACTAAAAAGCAAATGAATTGGCTGGATTTCCTTGTTCCGTGGATTTCTCAACAAGTTTGCTCGTGTCAACCCTTTGTCACAACGTCCCTTCCACTTTCCACTTTGTTTGATTTATTAATTTATAATCCAAAAAAATTGACCTTTCATTTAATTATAGAAATATATTAATTATTTCAAAACTCGATGCCTTAAAAATGATTTTCGTTTCAACTCGATGAATAATAGCATGAAAAGAAATTGGAAGTGAAATTTGAAATTTTCCTTTTCGATCAAAATTTTTTGATAAAATTTTAAATTACCTCGCAAAATCGACAGAAATTATTATTTGCCCATATTCCCATTTCACATTCCGCCCTTTTTGCTACAGTACCACCACCTTCACCGCTGTCGGATATTACCTGCGACATTGTTGTATTGCTATTTGTCGGACGATTTAATGGATTATTGCAGCCATCCTGATATCCACGATTTTTCACTTCAAAAATTTATTTTTTCAGTTCCTAACAAAAATTGAATTTTATTAATCAAAAATACTGTCAACATTTGTTTGATAATCTCAAAATTTTCTAAATTTAAAGCAATATATTTGTTTAATTGAAAGCTTTAATATATTATTTTTTTTGTGAAAGATTTTTTCAAAATGAAGTTTAAAAAAGTTTTTTTTTCTTTTAAATTACATCCAAGCCTCTTTTGTTGATTTGATCTTATACGTAGTAATTCATATTCACGTTTGCGACGACATTGTTCCGATATTGGTGACAGTGATAAATTATCCGTTGATAATTTATGATCTTTTAAACTATAATTTTGTAAAATTTTACAATTTCAAATATTTGAACAAAAATTGTTGGCATATAAGAAAGAAATCAGTGAATTAAAAAAAATTGATAATAAAAATTAAAATTTCAATAAATTCAAAGCATAAAATTTGATAATTTGTTAAGTTAAAAATGAGCATAATTAATTACCCAGCGATGTTTCTAATAAGTTTTGACTTTTCCAATTCGATATGTTCCAGCCAATCACGTTCAGAGGTCAATTTCTCATCACAAAGTAAACATATTGGATTGCCATCTTCGTCAGTTTGCAATTCTGAATTCTCACGATTCAATGACTGATTTCAATGATAACAGGTAACTATGGTAAGTACCATTAAAAGATGAAATTTGTCAAGCGCCTTATCACCGGTCATATAGGATAGTAACATTTATCCTAATATCATGATTACCAATTATCATGATTATCAGTATCATGATTACCAATTATCATGATTATCAGTATCATGATTACCAATTATTATGATTACCAGTATCATTGTTACCAATTATCATTATTACCAATTATCTCATGACTACCAATTATCATGATTATCAGTATCATGATTACCAATTATTATGATTACCAATTATCATTATTACCAATTATCATGACTACCAATTATCATGATTACCAATTATCATTATTACCAGTTATCATGATTGTCAATTATCATAGTCATAATTGTCGTTGAATTTTGATTTAGCGAATGTATTTTCAATTGTCTATAAAGAATATTTTTGACCGTGTGAACGTATATTTCCGTGTTACGCACCAACGTACGTGCTAACCACTGTGTTGCTTGCAGTATCCTAAAGTTTTGGAGAGTAAATAGATTTTCCCTCAACCAAAAATAATTGAAGGAATGTCATTTTGCGCACAAGAAGTGTAACATTTACGCTTAATCAATCATAAAAATGACACCAAAAACAAATAATTCATCTAAATAAAATAATCTGATTGTGTATGTCCGTCTGTGTATGTCCGTGTCTGAGTGTCTGTATCTTTGTCGGTGTATGTCAGCATCCCTGTATGTCTACGTATGTCTGTGTGTGTCTGTGTTCGTGTATGTCTGACAGTAATCCAAGATGGAAGATTTACAATGGCCTTAAATATCTGGGACATATGTATAACAGCCATATATCGCATATGTTTAATCTTTTACGATTTCCAAAAATGATTTAAAAAATCATTTAATTACCATTTTTAGAGGTCACTTACATTGCTTTCTAACTTTTTCTTTCTTCAAATTAATTTTTGAAGAAATTTTTTTTGAGAAAAAGTGAAATTTTTTAAAATGATAAATTTATGAAATTTAAATAAACTTTTAAATTTTAAAAATATTGCATTGTTAAAAAAGTAAACAAAAAATAGTTAAATGAAAGTTTGAAAAAATTTAACTAATTAGGCCCAAGTGTTGCCTGTTATTTTTAACTCTTAATGAATGAAAAAAAAAAAACTCGTTCATTGGACCAAAAAATTTATGCTTAAATTTAAAAAATTTGCTACCAAAAATTTCTAAAACACATTTACATTAATTTTCTTTTCATAAATTTCAATGTTATACTTTTTCATAAATTTTGATTTTTTTGGTAGTTTTTCAACAATTTTAATTTTCCTATTGCTAAAAAAAAAATCAACAATTTAATTAATCTTTTCATCTTTTCCACATTTCTTTTATATTTTCCCTGCCTTCTCTACCACATCACTATTTCCCCCGATATTTCCCTGCAATACAATTAAAATTTTTGCACAGTGGGGATTCATTGTATTCGAGTCTTTTAAAAATGAAGCGAATTTTTAAAATTTAAAAAGAAAAATTGACAAAAAAAGAAAATCACATCAATTACATCAAATGGTTTTATCAAAAATTTTCAAAAAAAAAACGAAAGATTCAATTTAAAATCAAAAATAAAACAAATGATTTTTCATTTCTGAAATTAAAAAAAATATGTTTTAAATCAATAAAATTTCACTGATAAATTCAATTAATTAAGATTTGAATTGTGAAATTTTATCAGTTTTTTTTTTACTTAACTTCCTTCAAATGATAGGAAATGATAAATTCGTGTTGAGTTCAAGTTTAATTTTAATTAATCAATCAATTATGTATGTGCGTGTGTATGACATTGTATGTGTATATCTGTATGTGACTGTATGGCCTTGTATATTTGTATGTGCCTGGACATTGTATATGTGTATGTGCCTGGACATTGTATATGTGTATGTGCCTGGACACTGTATATGTGTATGTGCCTGGACACTGTATATGTGTATGTGGGTATTCCCCATGCTGCAAAATGTCAAATTTGAAAAATTGTAAAATTAGTTGAAAAAAGCATAAAGTGTTTGAATGGATATTAGTGATGTGAACAATTAGATACTCATGGGAAATATTCCTGTCCAATTAATGGCAGTAGCAACTGATGTTTGCTGGCATTCATGGCTTCAACAACAAGCTTTCACTTACTAATCTAAATTTAAATTAAATTCATTCTATTTTCCTGTTTGAAAACATTACGAAATTAAATTTTCGAATTGGTTGCCAACCCAAATAATTGGAATGAAAAAATTCAAATAAAAAAATTTGAATAAATGATCAATTCAACAAATATCAAATCCAGGATATTAAATCATAATGAAGGAAATATTTTGAAAATTTTCGCAACAATTGAATTGTTTGTTTCTAGAAAACAATTTGTAATTCATTTCATTTCATTTCATTTCAGTGTTTAATTAGAAATACCAACTTTAACTCTTTGAAACATTTAGGAAACTAGCTAGCCTCTTATTACAACCAAAAAAGAATTTTAATTTTAGAATTTTCCAATTCAGATATTTTATTATTCCGAATTCCAATCCTTAAAATTTCAATGATCAGAAATCTGAACCTCCAAATTAATCCATCAAAAAATTTTCCGCAAAACGAAGCTACAAGTACAGGTCATAGTTCAATTGAAAATCGCAAGCCTTACCTACATGGAAAATTGTATTAGACCTGGCAGTTAGAATGTTACAGCATCTCTTTAGAGACAAATTCTCTCTCCGCTATTTATATTTAATTTCCAGAAGTTTATTTTTGGTGAGATTAACAAAGAACGATTTATTATTGATTGATAGTTGTCTCGAATCATTCTTGCTAGCACTGCTGATTCTCGGGAATATTTCAGGAGCATTTTCTTATTCCCTCTCTTCCCTCAACTGTAATTCTATGAAATATTCAAGAAATTGAATACGATTTTCCAGTTCATCTGCTACAATCAAAAATATTTGAAAAAATTTAATTAAAATTAAATTTTATCCTTCTATTCCAATTTTTTAAAGTTTAAAATTTAACCAATTACACCATTGGCACTATTGGTGGAGATAATAAAGAAAATGGAAAAGATTGCAATTTTTGCTTTTTTAAATAAATAAAGGGAAATTTTAAATTTACACTAAAATTTGATTAAGTTTGATGGGATAATTGATGACCTATTTATGTTTACCGAAACATGAAAGAGGTGCCATTTATTAAGTCATTTCTTCAGTAGTAATTCAACCAAATGAAAAAACCGCGTCGTTTAGAAGCTCATTTGAGATGTGACAAAGCCGCCGCACTGTTCATTGGGTTGACAAAGGCGCTTCTTTAGGTGACTCAATTAGATGAAAAGAACCGAACCGTTGCTACCAATTAATTTTGTCGATTAAATTCATTGCAATTATCAGTTTTTTTAGTCTTTTTATGACTTCGTCGAGAGCCTTCTAGATGGACAAAATTGCATCATTGAAGAATTATATTTATCCCATCTGACCTTCAACCTTTGATGATATTCTTATCACTGTCTGTCGTATCTTTTCTTCCTTCACTTTTATGCAAAAAAAGAGCGAAAGCATTTACAATGTACTAAATTCTGAAAACTTCACAAGAAGTTGAATTAAATTACCACCTGCTCATTCTAATTAACCTTAATTAATGACTTGTTATTTTGTCAATTATTAAGATAGCACTACGATAACTTTCAATGAATTAGACAAACATATTCAAATTTTCGTTTATAATTTTGATTATTGCATGCAAATTGCAAAAAATTAATTTTTTAATGAAAAAAATTACCGCACCGCAAAGTAGTAAAGCAAAATGCCGTGTAATAACATATTAGAATTGTAATTATTAATTAACAAAGAGATAATTAATTATTACCGCAATCTTAACTTACTAATGCCTCAATGGATAATTACAGTGAACACCCTAATCAAAGATTTATATGAATGAAAATAAAAAGATAGAATTATTTGTGAAAATTGAGGATAATTTTTCGATTTTCCTTTCCAATAGTTAAATTTTAAATTCCATTTTCTACATATTAATTTTATCATCCTTCTTTTCATTCACTTTGAACTTTGAACTTTCAATAATTTCACTATCATAATTACTACATCTCAATATAATACTACATTTTAATTTCCACAACTGTTCCTTTTTTTTTTTTTAAATTTCTGACATTTCCACATTTTCCCTCCACCGATGATAATCCCAATTCGTAAAATAATTTCGCGAAGACAGTAATCTCAGTTCATTTTCTAGAGAAGTAAGCAATTCTTTGCATAAAAATTGTTTAAAATTGAATTTTTAAATTTTTTCTCACTCTCCCAGACATAACTCATGGAAGAAGTCTTGGAGTTTCCAAGAGAATCCCAATGGATGATGAAATCGGTTGGAAACCTTAGTAAGAGAATTGACATGTTGCCAGTTTTTGTTTAAACTTTGATGAACTTGAACTAAATTCTTAGTACTTTATTTCCATATTCCCATGGGATGGAAATAAATTCGAAATATTTCATCGATAAGAATATTTCAATTTAAAAAATTTTTTTTTTTGTTAACAAATTTCTCAATTGACTTGAAATAACTAATTTTGGTAGAACAGAAAAAACTAACTTTTTGACAAATTTTTGGAAAAAAACTTGTTCACTTGTTCTTTTCATAATTTAATTTATTCATTTGCATGTGTTTCGAAAATTTTCTTTACATAATTTTAAAGATAACAATAAAAGGAGGTTTTGGGAAAGAGATTTTATCAAACCATTGCAATAATTTCATCATTAAACAATAATTAATTTTGATTCTTTTTTTTGTAAACTTTCAAATTTTTTAAAAAAATTCAAAAAATTTTTCATTGTCAAATTAGCAGGTAGAAAATTGAATTTGAGCTATTTTTTTCAAAATTGACCAAATATAGAATGTTTAGGAAAAATTACGAAAAATTTTTGCGGTAAATTGAACTTGAAATAAATCTAGTAAAAAAAAAACAATTATTTCAAAATTCTTTGAAATTTCAATTACACAAAATACAAACAAAAAATTTTAAGAATTTAAAATCAATTTTTTTTTAAACATAGCAGATAAAAATTTTTTTAATTATTAAAATTTTCCGTGGTAATTGAAATTTGTAAAAGAATTCAGATCTATTGCATTTAATTTTAAAGAAGTCTTGGCACTAGTAATATAAGTTTGAGTCCGAATATTTCGAGATTTAAGACTAAATCACTACCACCACCCCACTATTGACAAAAACGTCGCGAAATCGCAATGAAACTAAAAAGCCCAGGACAAGTACATCGCCCTTCCCTCCCTATCTCTCCATTGTACCCTTTTCTACGAACGAACTGCTTACGTGCACCACAAAAGCACTTGGCTGTCACTGTTAGTCAGCACCGAACTGATTACATGCACCATAAGATCCTGCTAGAGAGTACCGGACTGCTCACGTATACCACAAGAGGATCTTGCTAGAGGGCACATAACTACTTGTTGCCGTGACCCGCGATTTCACCTAACTACTCACGGTAAGCAGCTCAACAACACACCTCACACTGCACTCCCCTGTGCGCCCCCCTCCTTGCTGCCCATCCACACCACAACAGGGGTCCGTAATGACACTTGTAGTCACCACAAATTTTATCCATGGAATTATGCGTGCCGATTGTACAAAGGTTATTGTTGACGGCGATGATAAGTGGGTTAGTTTCGCTTAATATGCTCCGTTATAAAAAAAAACTGATAGAAAATGGTTTAAAAGGAAAAGAGAAAGGATGGGTAACGAAAAGAGAGGCAGACAAAGAAAGGCAATGTCAGATGTATTGTTGACATTTAATGAAAAGGACATGAAGAAATATTTGCGCTTTTTTGTCCAAAAAAAACCAATATTTTCCTTCAAAATTGTGTTTAACTTTTTTCTTTGTTTTAATAATTTTTTTTTACAATTTTTATGCTAAGAAATTTTTACTGTAATTTTATATAGGGACAGGTGCATTTTACCTGATCTGAAATGGCCGGACCTCATTTATTGGATTGTTTTTTTTTTGTCTTTCCGAACAAAGGACAGGTTATGTGTCATTAAGTAATAAACTAATTTATTATCAGCGA
This sequence comes from Madathamugadia hiepei, assembly GCA_013365335.1. Classification (NCBI taxonomy): domain Eukaryota; kingdom Metazoa; phylum Nematoda; class Chromadorea; order Rhabditida; family Onchocercidae; genus Madathamugadia; species Madathamugadia hiepei. Next base: position 39,043 of record JABVXS010000134.1, read on the forward strand.
TTCATTGCATCCTTTCACTCTCTCTTTCTCTCCTACCCTCTCACTCTTTCTGCTATTCAATCACCTTTTTTTTTATCAAATAAACCTTAAAGGTGCTCGGATAGTCGTTGGTGTAAGGTATTGCGTCATACCTGGTACCATCTCAATTATCACCTGCTTCCTTTTATTTTAATGTAAAGGGTAAAAAAAGGTTTTACCAATTCAAACTATTTTTCTGAAAAAAACTTATGAAATTTTGCTTAAAGTTTTCAAATATTTCATTCATCAAAATGCATCAGTTTTAATTGTTTAAAAATGAAAAAAAATTTTTTTGAAATTTTGCTGAATTTTTTCCAATTTTATTTCAATACATTCTAATATCAAAATTAGTAAAAATGCTGCGATCATACGAGAAAATATTGATTTAAAATTTCTTTTAACAACAAAAAATGGTTGAATCTTGCGCAATCATTTAAAAATTTTTAATTAATTAATATGAAAAAAACTTTCTGACTTATGATAATTATTAGTCAACACTAATTAATCAAAATTTTTCTTGCCTAATTGACTCAAGAACTGAGACTTCAATTAAATTATAACTCTGATCAGTATATAAATATAACTATGTGAAAAACATATTAGTGTTAATTAATAATTATCATATTAAAATTTGAAATTGTGAAAAGGAAATTCTGTTAATTTTGAAAATTTATCATTTCATAATTCAATATAAATTTCATTTAAACAATTAACACTGATCAAAGTTATAAGTTAATCGAGGTTTCAGTTTTCGAGTTAATTAATTCGATCAGTTACTAATAAATTAATTGTGAAAGAAGTCAGAAAATTTCACGTAACATGCGATATTATTAGTTTCCGTGGCAATAATTTGGACTTGTCTGAACAATTCAAATTTTTCAAATCAATTCTTTTGGAAAAAAGTTAATCAACAGTCTTAAGAAGTAATAATTTGTATTTAGCAGGACTAACTTACTTTTTAACCTTTCTTCTCTCTTCCATTCATTCAATTATCCTCCACCTCCCCCACAGAGAGAAAAGTAAGTTTTTAGATGGTAGTAATGGAAAATTTTATTCAAAATTTCTTCCCTTTTTCTTTTCCCCTCTCTCTCCCTACCATTTTGTACTATATGATGATATACAACCACTTTGTACTAAAATGTTGAAATGAATAATCAATGTTAATTGTTTGCTTTGATGTATCAATAATGGTGTTGTGAGAAAATTGCGATTTGTAAAGAATATGGAAATTCTGAACAAAAATTTTCCTTTTCTAATCCCAAATTTCATCATACTTTGTAAATCTTTCAAAAAAATCTTTAACTTTAAATTGTAATTAAAATTTTTTTTATTAATGCAATTATATTTCACAGTGATTTTAATGTTTGAAATTGGTTTAAGTAATGCAAAAAAATTCATTCATTTGATTGTTCATTAATTAGTTGAAATTATTTCGAATTTTTCAAACAATTCAATTGTTTAATTATTTAAATATTTTGATTGGAAGCGGTTTCAATAAAAGTATTTCGAACTTTTTATTAATATTTAAATGTTACCATTGAAATTCTTAATATTAGCAAAATTTCCGTTCAGAATTGATTTCCAAACTTTTATTTTAGAAAATAGTTGCAAATTAATTTTTGCGAAGAATTAAATTCTTTATCTTCAATTTCTTTAGGTAATTATTGTTTTATGATTATTTCATTTCCAAGTTGTATTTTTTTTCCATTAAAGGGAATAAAAACATTTTTGACAATAACAAAACGAATAAAATTCCTTTTTATATTCTTCTTTTCCTCCTTCTCTCTTTCTCTCCTCCACTTACCTCTTTCTCTCTCTCTCTCTCTCTTTCTCTCTTTCTCCCTGTCAACAAAAGGAAAAAGAAAAACTTCGAACTTTTTTTGCTTATTTTTTAAAATTTCATTTTGTATGTGTTTTGCAATTAATCTTTTGGATTAAATCAGGTGAATCGGTTCCGTTTGGTCTGTCCATTTCTCCGTCCCATTTGTCTTTTTGTTCAAAAATTAGGTACACACACCTGTGCATACACACCTGTACACACACATACACACAGACAAACCTGTGCATACGCGAACACACACACACGCACACACAAACATGTGCGTCCTTGTTTGTTGCTATTTTGCAAACATTTCACCGGAAATACTTTTTCCCATTTTGCCAGAAAAAGAATTTCTTCCAAACAAAAGGTAATGTGACCTTTTGTTTGGAAGAAAAAAAAAACATTCAAATTTTGGAAAATCAGGCAAAAAAGGAAAAAACAGCAGAATACTGTAAATGTAAAATTCTAAATTTTGAAAGCTAAAATTAAATTTCAGTTCGAAAAAAGATTAGCAAAAAGAAAAAAAACTTCATAAAATGCATTTGTTCAAAATTATGCCAATAAACTTTATTTTTTTTAAAACTAAACTGTACTATTTAAATAATTAATTATTCACAAAAGAAAAAAAACAATAATTTTTGAATTTAAGCAGTTTCATAGTTAATTATCTATTACATTTTTCACTTAATTAATTGATTTATTCAAGCAACACCAGCACTTAATTACTTAATTTTATTTTTCACTTAATTATTTAATTTATTCAAGCAACATTCGCATAAAAGGCTTAAATTTTTGACCACAATTTCAAAATTTGCAGAGAAAACTAATATTGTTAAATGATATTGTTGTCCAAGTTCTATTTGATTTTAAATAAATTCCATTTCATACAATTTCCTCACCCCTAATCCATTACTGTAATCTTGCAAATTGTGAAATTATTATTATTATTATTTAAAACTGAAAAAAATTAATCAAATCCCTCATTTCTCCCCCCCCCCCTCTCCTTCCTCTCTCCCCCTCCCCATGTGATGCAAATGGATGGATAGAGATGGATTGGAATGGAATTGTTTCGCATATCTCCTCGCACATACCTTCTTGCCTTGTTGTATTTGCAATATAGCTTATGCTAATTAGCATACCAAAAAAAAACTTGTGAAGAAAAAGGTTACCATTTTCATTTTTAGTTCCTTTCATTACCATATCAATTTTTTTTTTTGTCGTTGTTATTGTTGTTGTGTATTTGATGGATCGATTTTAATGGTTCTATGTAAATTAGCCGACTTTATTTATAAGCATTTCAAAAGTACCGCCATTCTCACCTGTCAATTCAAGCTTAAATATAGGTATGCAATTAGCAGTGTAATTTAAATAGCTATAATTAATAAACCTAAATTTTTCCATAATAATTATTAATTGTTTGAGTAAAATCTCTAAAACTTAATAAATAATTATGATCAATTAAAAAACAAATAAGTTATTAGTTAACGAAAAATTTATCGCCAATAGAGACAATCGTCTTGAATTTCATATTTTCAATTAATTAATTCATTTAAATTTTCATAAATAACAAGAAATCGAACAATCTATAAGTCTTTAAAGAATACCTTCATTATTACCTTAAACTGGAATTTAAGTATCAAACAAAAAACAAAAAAAATTGACAATTACATTAAATATTATTAATATAGTATGTAAGTTAAAAATTGAATTTTTAATTTCCATTTTTTCAAAAATAATAATTGGAGGCTTTAAATGAAATTGATTTTATTTATTAAATAGTCTAAATGAATTTATTTTATTCCCGCTTAATTTACATGCTATGGGATAAAAACAAATTTGAAAACAACCGTTTCCGGAAGAAATTATTAGGATTTGCACGTATTGTGGAAAAATTATATATTTCGAATTTCCCTCCGAAAATTAAATTAAAATGTGCAAATTTCGCGCGAATAAAGCGACACAGTAACAATGGGATACGGTAAGGAAGTATGAGAGATACAATTTTTTACAGATACTAAATTATCTGATGATAGTCACGAAAAAATTTATCCCTAATTAATTAAGCAAAATTCAAATTAGTGTGATCGCGTCGGACAGATGTGTCGGCATTTTTGTGCCATCAAAAAAGGCTATGCAATGAACAAAATCCTCTTCATCTTCAACAGTGAACTAATTAAATTAAGGATGAAAATATGAACGATGATTGCTAATGACAGAAATAACTAATAGCAAGAAAGAGAGAGACAGAGAAAGAGAGAAAGGAAGTGATACATATTAATAAGGTCAAATATTCTTCAAATCGCGTAATATTCTTCACTTCCAAAGTGAAAAAAAATTAAGCTCCAGGTTTGATGTTGATAGATATCTCAAGGCTTCTTAATAGATCCTATGATGTAACATTATCCCAACCTGCCGTTTTCAAAAATTTTTAAGAGAGCGAGAGAGAAAGGAAGAAAAGCATAATATCAGGTTTTTTTTTTCTTTCATGATCATTGAAGCAAAATAGCCTTTCATCCACTTAAGTAAGACGAATCCCGAAGCGAACAGGGCGGCTAAGATTAAAGAAAAAAATAAAACGGTTTTTTTTCTCTCAAATGATGTGAAGAAAAATCTGTTACTTAGCCTGGATCAATTATAAGTAGCCATAGGTACCGTACCGTATGCTACAGTATCTCAATATATTACTCGCTTTTTCCTAAGCATATATTGCATGGCTAATATCGAATACATTTTATATATTTACAAAACAATTTTACTAATTGGATGTGTGAAATCTGAATCAATTAAATGTGAAAATTTTAATTTAAATTTAAATTTCAATCGATCAATTGATTTTTTGGAAAAAGAAAAATTTTTTTTGAAATTAAATTTAAAATTAAAAATGTAGAAATTTTTATTGTTATTTTTGCTAGTACATATTAATAAGCATATAATAAAAGTTAAATTGGTGCAAATTCATCATAAGTAATTCGAATGAATACTTTTTCATTAATCATATAACATTTCCTTTTTGAGCGAAAAAAAATTATCCCCCAAAAATTTTAATTTAATTGAAAAATTTAATCAACAAAAGTTTTGTTGCAAATCAGCGAGAGGCATGTAACCGCTGATTTATTATAATCAAATGGTATAGCTAACCTTCCCTATTCTATGTTTATGTTTGACTACAGTAATCAACCAAACAATTCATCAGCAATTATTTTCCTTTTTAGCTTTCCAATTCATTTGTTATACTTTCCTTTCTCTAATTCTCATCCTTTCCAACACTCTCTTCCTCTCTTTTCCTTTTTTGATCACAAATAGTTTACCACAATTTTTTCAGCAATGTTGTAACTTCAACAAGGTCAATAATGCTACTTTTAGCAACTGCATAATAATACAATTTCCAGAAGCAAATTTCTAAATTTTTTTTTCAAATTTTTCTTAAAAAAATATTAAATTTAAATTTACTTAACATATACAGACTACAGTAGTAGTTGTGATAAATTACCCCTAAAATTGTATTAACCGTAAGCTACAGTAAAACATATGGATTGAATTTACCGTAATAAATATTATTGTATGGGAATTAATTGCATTTGGTATTTACAGTTATATGAATTCTTAAATAATTTTCAAACAGTTCTTTGTCCATACTTTTATTAATTAAATTTCTGTTAATAATTTCAATCGAAATAATGCACACTGATAATGGTAAGCTAAATTGCCGTATATCCATATGAAGCAGTTTTTTTTGTCACTTTAATCTTTCTCAAATTGCAATAATAAATGCTGATGTGGTGCGTGTAAATGAAATCATTAAGTACTGGGGTGGGTACGGTAGGAAAAGTTAGTGCAGTAAAAATAATGATTGCGAATAATTCATTAGATAGCAATAACATCCATCCATTACTCTCACGGAACAAACAATTACAGTAACCCGGGTGGATATAAATATCCGTGTCGACCGGATATATACGTATCCGCAGTAGTTAACCTCATTCATGTTTCCTTTTCTTTGATCTCATTTACAATCCTTATTGAAAAATACCCAATTACCTTGTTTGGCTATTTCGGTAAACATTTTGGGAGAGTTGCAAGAAATGGGCAAATGTTTGTTGGGCGATGTCCATTAATTAATTAATTTCCGAAATATTCGGTCTAAACAAAATTTCCAAAACATTTATGATTTGATTAGCAACTGGTCACTGATGATGAAATTGTTTTAATTTTCACAATTTAATTAAAATACATTATCAGTTGATAAAAATCACTATCAAAATTTTGTTGTTTTTCTTTTTGAAAACCATTGAACAGTGAATTTATGAATTGAATTCAATCAAAAAAAATTTTCACAAATCTTTTGATTCAAACAAATTAACAATCATTTCTTATCATTTCTATCAATGATTTTCATGATTTTCTTCTCGTTTTTTTCATTAGAAAAAACGAGAAAACGTCATTCATCTAATACATGTCCATTCTTAATTAATGAAATAAAAGGTTGATTTCATTCCGAACTCTCTCAGTACATCAGGAAAGCGTGGGTGGGACGAGTGGGTGGAATGAGTTTCATTCCGAGCTTCTCTCTAACGAGTGGGTGGAATGAATTTCATTCCGAACTTCTCTCTAACGAGTGGGTGGAATGAATTTCATTCCAAGCTTCTCCCTAACTAGTGGGTGGAATGAATTTTATTCCAAGCTTCTCCCTTACGAGTGGGTGGAATGAATTTCATTCCAAGCTTCTCCCTAACGAGTGGGTGGAATGAATTTCATTCCGAACTTCTCTCTAACGAGTGGGTGGAATGAATTTCATTCCAAGCTTCTCCCTTACGAGTGGGTGGAATGAATTTCATTCCGAACTTCTCTCTTAGTTCATCAGGAGAGCGTGGATGGGAATGGCAGAAGAAGAAAAGAATTAAAATTGATTTCATTTTGCCTTTTTTCCTTTCTTGTCAAACGTGTAATCTATCATGTTATGCATGCGACATAATGAAAACAAATCAGATGAACCGGAAAATTTGTACTTTCTTTGATACAAAATAATAACAAAATCTCTCTTTTCTCTCTCTTCCTATCTCTTTCTCTCTGCCTCTGTATCTTCGTTTTCTATTTTCTGTAATCTTTCTTCATCCATCCATCCATCCATTCATTCATTCATTCATTCATTCATTCATTCATTCATTTCAAACATTTTTTCAGTCGTGGGAATGAAGTAAATTAAATAAGGAAAAGTAAGAAATTGAAAGGAAAGAGAATTTTTTTTTGAATTCCAAATCCGAAATGATATATGAAATGTCAGCGTGGGATATGGGAATATTTCACAAATTTTAGAAACTATCTTATTGAGAAATCAGAGACGAAATTTGTTCAAATCAATAAAAATGCATTTCGAAAAAAACAAAATTAAAATAGTTAAATTGAAATTATTTACAAAAAAAAAAAAACGAACGATGAAAAACTACGAGGATGATTGTTGTCTTTGTATCAACGAAACATAGTTTATGCACATGTCAAATATGTCATTTGAGAAATGTAACGTGATTTGCGTGTTATAAACGTGTGTAATTTGAATTATTTAAAATAAATACATAATAAAAATAAAATTTTAATTTTAAATAAAATTTTCAAATTTTGTGAATTTTTTTTTTCTGTGTGTTAGAATTTATTCCATCAGTTATGTGAAATTGGGTCGAAATGAGGAAACTGGCGGAGAAATCGACCGATCAGTTTGTTTGATCAATTTTATGTAATGTTATTCACTAACGAACACTGCATTGTCTCAATAATTTTCACAGCCGTAAATGTTGATATTAGCAAAGAAGAGATGGAAATAATGGAAAATAAAATGACGAAATGTTTGACCCATAATGACCTCATTCTCAGTAGCAAGCAACCTAAGCGGATCATCAGAAGAATGATCATATCAAAGGAAATGGAAAGATAGCTTCTAACAATTGATGTAATTTGAAATTACCGGTTTCACAGGAAGATTTTCCGTTCCGAGAAAAAGTGAAAGTCAATGATCAAAGCAGATTTGATGGGAAACTGGTTTTATCTTGGACCACCGGAATAAGACGGGAATGTAATGGAGGGAATGAAGAAAAGAATTGTGCCTAAATAATGGTCGATGAGCAGGCAAAGTGATCCACATAAATTTTCATTGGTGTATGAGAAAATGACACTTTGCCAACCAACCTGATCCATCACATCAGCTAATTTACTATAATTCCAGCAGTTTATTTCTTTCAAAAATTTGAACTTTGAAAGTGGGAAAAAAACATTTGATGAAATTTTTTGAATGAATTTTTACGACATTTTTTAAAACTGACCAAAATAAAATTTGCTAATTTTAATTTTTTTTTTGTATGAAGAAACGGTTAGTTTTAAAATGAATGGTGAATAAGTCACAAAGTTAATGCTAAAAATTGAAAGGTGAAAAATTGATTGAAACGTGTACTTGTTTGGCAATAGGTCAAACATACGTGTATTTTTGAACGTACATGGTACACGTGCATGAATTTTTCTTAAGATTTCTCATGCATCGAATAACACTAAATGAAAATTGTTTCCACGTACGTTTAATCAATGAAATATTTGACGCAAAAAATCTCACATATCTCATGTAAATATTTTCCTTTAGAAAATTAAAGCCTGAAGAAATGAAGCACATGGAATGTGTACTTTAACGATACATCCTATAAAATATGCATTAATTAATTAATTAATTAGCAATCCAAATATCAACTACATGCTGATTTAGTTACTTTTCCACTGTTCCTAAAATTTCTTCAATCTTTGACTGTTTTTTAGAAATTTTAAAAGTGAAAGAATTGATGATGTTTGCACGATCGTTGTTGTAAAATTCAATTTTAATTTGAAAGAAATAAATTTTGAAAAATGTTGAAATCAAAAATTATTCAAATTAATTTCGGTCCAAAAAAAAAAATTAAAATGTGAGACGAAAAAAAAAGAAGCTTACTTTTTGTTGGTGAATCAACATGGGAAGAGGAAGTACGACCATCTGATACCGATGGTGACAATTCTGAAATAATTTTTAGTAATTTAGATTGTTCGTCTTTTACCGGAAGTGATTACTTTTTTCATTTCAACCGATTTAAGAAATGAATATAAGCCATTGGCTGCTAGAAAAATAAGAATAATTTAAATTTCTACCCATTATAATTTGCTTGTGCTTTTTTTGCTCGAACATTTTCCAAATTAATCTTTTTATATGAAGTTTATTTTCAATTATAAGGCTAGAATTATCGTCAAACAGAAAGTTTAATCAATAATTTAAATTAAATTTAAATTACTTAATTGCATGTATTTAATCAATTCCTTCTTACTTCCACCAATGAAATAAAAAAATAAATTGATCGTAGCCGAAAATTCCTATCAGGATAATCTAGCTTCTTTTTTTTTGTGCTTAACGCTTTTTCCCGAATTAACGATTAGAATGATAATTTTGGGCAAATAAGAAAGAAAGGGAGAAAGAGAGAGAGATAGAGAGAGAGGGAAAGAGGAAGGAGGAGAAGGAAGGTAAAAAGACTTTTCCCATTCTATCTGAAATATTTTTTCATCGCTTCAATTTTTGTAATTAAAATGTTGACAGTGCTATTCGTTAGACCATCAAATATCTGCCATTAATACTTGACAGATTGATTCATCGAGAAATATTTTCCGCTTTCTTCTTCATTTTCGGGATTACAACAAAGAAAAAAAAAAGATTAGAGAATAATAAAAGATAAGTTTTCATTCTCCACCATTCACGTCAAAACATACTTCACACTTCGGCACGTATCAATTCAACGCATCTCTCCTCATCCATTATCCCACCAACTACTTGCATTAATTGTCCCCATAACTAACAAATACCACTTAGATGTCGTACGGTATTGTGTACTTGGAAAAAAAAGAAAGCTAAACATAGTTTGTATTTTTAGGTTAAAGTTATGCATATATTAAATACCGTAGTTTTTCCAGTCATAATACGATATTTCCTATCTTTCTCTATTCTTTTGTTTTTCTTCGTCCACTTTTTTTTTCTTTTTCTTTTTGTTTGGCAATGTGAATAATGAAATGGATTACGATAATGTTTAAAAGCATCTTGTTATTACCGTAATCAATAAGCTTTTAATAATTCATATACAGTAATGTAGTAATATGATATGCTGACCTTTGGCATAAACTAAAGTTATCTGTGTAATAAGTAATCATTTAATGTATCACCTACTTTGCTAATTCAGATTTTTTTCTTGTTCTTTTCTTCACATTCTCTATCTTTTTCTCTTCTTTTCCTCTACCACTCTCTCATTTTCGTTCTCCTTTCACTATGGGTACAAGCAAGTTGATGACATAATTATAAGGGTAGCAAAGTTGAGGAATGTTTAACAACGATTAAATTTCATCCCAATGAAACACCCGCATTTCTACCAGTACGGACACACAGACACAGAAACGCAGACACACACAGACAAACACACACACAATACATACACACATACACACATACACACATATATATATATATATACGTACTCTGTAAGATGAATTGCTCGACAAAACGACATGAAAAATGCTGTTGATGTAATATAGCCGATAGCAACGTGTTAGGTTTACCAAATTCTTCTTCTATTTGTCCTTTTATTTTTATTGTTGTAGTAGTTAACAATGCTATTGTAAGAGCAACTGTTTTCGTTATTGTGTTTGTTGTTACAGCAAGTTGTTGTTTGCGCGATAGCAGTTGTGATAGCGGTTATTGCTGTTTAAATGGTACTAGTTGTTATTGTTGCAGTAATTCGTGTAGTAGTTGTTGTCGTTGTTGTTGCAGTGTTTAATGTGGTAGTAGTGGTAGTTGCTGTAGTATTTCAATAGTGGTAGTTGTTATTATTGCCGTACATCTAGTAATAGTTTTGGCTATTATTGCTGTAGTACTTGGTATTGTAGTTGTAGTAGTAGTTATTGTCACCTCTATAAATATCATTGCTTTGATCCAATACTACTGCTACAACAATCCTTGAAGAAAAGACTGTTCACTTATGCCATTGTAACTATTAAAGTCCTTGTCATTGTTGCTTTATGGTAATTAAATTTTCTAATATTTAATTAAAATTTAGTTATTATGTTTTCAGAGTTTCATATAATCAAATTTGCCAAAAATTTTCATCTGAATTTAATTTAAAAACTGAATATTTGGAAAAAAGTTGACCGTTTCGAGACTGTGGTGAATGACTTTGTAAGCTATGGAGAAGTTGTTGTTGATGTAGTAAATTAGCATAATATTGTTGTAAATGTGGATTGAACAGCGACAGTTGTGCAGCCATTTGATTCGGGAAAACCGAACTTCCAGTTCCGGTTGATGTAACAGCCGGAAATGATGCTGCAGCCATAAATGGTAAACCCGGAAAGGTCATAGTTGCAGCAGCAGCAGCAGCTGCAGCAGCTGCTGCAAAACGTTGCTTTTCCTTATCCATATTAGTTGTATTGCTACTTGTACTACCACTGCTAGATGGTAACGAACACATTCTCGGCAAGGACATCACAAGGAGAAATCTGGAACGATTGGAAAATTAAAATTAATGCAATTTAATAACATTCACGACAACATAACGTCATTCATTCATTAAGTTCAAAATTTAAATTTTGAGAGTTGAAAAAAAAAAGCGACCCCGAGGAAGACCAAGACAACGATTGCAAGATACGATAAATCGTGACCTAAAGATTGCTG